>CM037854.1:179272024-179303122 GCA_021234595.1 Delia radicum
CCCTTAAATCCCACCCACAATTATGATTGATGCATTAATCTGCTATAGAATCTTCCAAAGAAGAGATTGATACCATAATTGTGGATAAGCTCCTACTACTTCCTTAGATATGGCCATCCCACACACAGTTACTTTAACAAAATGCGGCAAAAAAGGCCTATTTTGATATTAAAAATTAACCCCTTAAACCCTACCCACAAATATGATTGTGGTATTAATCTGGTAGATAATCTTCCAAGAAGAGATTGATAACAAAATCTTGGATAAGCTCCTCCTACTTCCTTAGATATGGCCATCCCACACACAGTTACTTTAACAAAATACGGCAAAAAAAGGCCTATTTTGATATTAAAAATTAACCCCTTAAACCCCACCCACAAATATGATTGTGGTATTAAATCCCCTTAAATCCCACCCACAATTATGATTGATGCATTAATCTACTATAGAATCTTCCAAAGAAGAGATTGATAACATAATCGTGGATAAGCTCCTCCTACTTCCTTAAATATGGCCATCCCACACACAGTTACTTTAAAAAAATACGGCAAAAAGGCCTATTTTGATATTAAAAATTAACCCCTTTAACCCCACCCACAAATATGATTGTGGTATTAATCTGGTAGAGAATCTTCCAAAGAAGAGATTAATACCAACATCTTGGATAAGCTCCTCCTCTGCTATAGAATCTTCCAAGAAGAGATTGATACCAACATCTTGGATAAGCTCCTCCTACTTCCTTAGATATGTCCATAAAACCCATTGTTAATTTCGCCAAATAGGAATATTTTGAATTTAAAAATTAACCCCTTAAATCCCACCCACAATTATGATTGATGCATTAATCTGCTATAGAATCTTCCAAAGAAGAGATTGATACCATAATCGTGGATAAGCTACTCCTACTTCCTTAGATATGGCCATCCCACACACAGTTACTTTAACAAAATACGGCAAAAAAGGCCTATTTTGATATTAAAATTAACCCCTGAAACCATACCCACAAATATGAATGTGGTATTAATCTGGTAGAGAATCTTCCAAAGAAGAGATTGATAACCAAATCTTGGATAAGCTCCTCCTACTTCCTTAGATATGTTCATAAAACCCATTGTTACTTTCGCCAAATAGGAATATTTTGAAATTAAAAATTAACCCCTTAAAGCCCACCCACAATTATGATTGATGAATTAATCTGCTATAGAATCTTCCAAAGAAGAGATTGATACCATTATCGTGGATAAGCCATCCCACACACAGTTACTTAAACAAAATACGGCAAAAAGGCCTATTTTGATATTAAAAATTAACCCCTTAAACCCCACCCACAAATATGATTGTGGTATTAATCTGGTAGAGATTAGATATGTTCATAAAACCCATTGTTACTTTCGCCAAATAGGAATATTTTGAAATTAAAAATTAACCTCTTAAACCCCACCCACAATTATGATTGATGCATTAATCTGCTATGGAATCTTCCAAAGAAGAGATTGATACCATAATCGTGGATAAGCTCCTCCTACTTCCTTAGATATGGCCATCCCACACACAGTTACTTTAACAAAACACGGCAAAAAAAGGCCTATTTTGATATTAAAAATTAACCCCTTAAACCCCACCCACAAATATGATTGTGGTATTAAATCCCCTTAAATCCCACCCACAATTATGATTGATGCATTAATCTGCTATAGAATCTTCCAAAGAAGAGATTGATACCATAATCGTGGATAAGCTCCTCCTACTTCCTTAGATATGGCCATCCCACACACAGTTACTTTAACAAAATACGGCAAAAAAGGCCTATTTTGATATTAAAAATTAACCCCTTAAACCCCACCCACAAATATGATTGTGGTATTAATCTGGTAGAGAATCTTCCAAAAAAGAGATTGATACCAAAATCTTGGATAAGCACATCCTACTTCCTTAGATATGTCCATAAAACCCATTGTTACTTTCGCCAAATAGGAATATATTGAAATGAAAAATTAGCCCCTTAAATCCCACCCACAATTATGATTGATGCATTAATCTACTATAGAATCTTCCAAAGAAGAGATTGATACCATAATCGTGGATAAGCTCCTCCTACTTCCTTAAATATGGCCATCCCACACACAGTTACTTTAAAAAAATACGGCAAAAAAGGCCTATATTGATATTAAAAATTAACCCCTTAAACCCCACCCACAAATATGAATGTGGTATTAATCTGGTAGAGAATCTTCCAAAGAAGAGATTGATAACAAAATCTTGGATAAGCTCCTCCTACTTCCTTAGATATGTCCATAAAACCCATTGTTACTTTCGCCAAATAGGAATATTTTGAAATTAAAAATTAACCCCTTAAATCCCACCCACAATTATGATTGATGCATTAATCAGCTATAGAATCTTCCAAACAAGAGATTGATACCATAAGCTCCTCCTACTTCCTTAGATATGGCCATCCCACACACAGTTACTTTAACAAAATACGGCAAAAAAAGGCCTATTTTGATATTAAAAATTAACCCCTTAAACCCCACCCACAAATATGATTGTGGTATTAAATCCCCTTAAATCCCACCCACAATTATGATTGATGCATTAATCTGCTATAGAATCTTCCAAAGAAGAGATTGATACCATAATCGTGGATAAGCTCCTCCTACTTCCTTAGATATGGCCATCCCACACACAGTTACTTTAACAAAATACGGCAAAAAAGGCCTATTTTGATATTAAAAATTAACCCCTTAAACCCCACCCACAAATATGAATGTGGTATTAATCTGGTAGAGAATCTTCCAAAGAAGAGATTGATAACAAAATCGTTTATAAGCTACTCCTACTTCCTTAGATATGGCCATCCCACACACAGTTACTTTAAAAAAATACGGCAAAAAAGGCCTATTTTGATATTAAAATTAACCCCTTAAACCCCACCCACAAATATGATTGTGGTATTAATCTGGTAGGGAATCTTCCAAAGAAGAGACTGATACCAAAATCTTGGATAAGCACATCCTACTTCCTTAGATATGTCCATAAAACCCATTGTTACTTTCGCCAAATAGGAATATTTTGAAATTAAAAATTAACCCCTTAAATCCCACCCACAATTATGATTGATGCATTAATCTGCTATAGAATCTTCCAAAGAAAAGATTGATACCATAATCGTGGATAAGCTACTCCTACTTCCTTAGATATGGCCATCCCACACACAGTTACTTTAATAAAATACGGCAAAAAAGGCCTATTTTGATATTAAAAATTAACCCCTTACACCCCACCCACAAATATGAATGTGGTATTAATCTGGTAGAGAATCTTCCAAAGAAGAGATTGATAACAAAATCTTGGATAAGCTCCTGCTACTTCCTTAGATATGTCCATAAAACCCATTGTTACTTTCGCCAAATAGGAATATTTTGAAATGAAAAATTAACCCCTTAAATCCCACCCACAATTATGATTGATGCATTAATCTGGTAGAGAGTCTTTCAAAGAAGAGAGTGATACCAAAATCTTTGATAAGCTCCTCCTACTTCCTTAGATATGTCCATAAAACCCATTGTTACTTTCGCCAAATAGGAATATTTTGAAATTAAAAATTAACCCCTTAAATCCCACCTACAATTATGATTGATGCATTAATCTGCTATAGAATCTTCCAAACAAGAGATTGATACCATAATCGTGGATAAGCTCCTCCTACTTCCTTAGATATGGCCATCCCACACACAGTTACTTTACCAAAATACGGCAAAAAAAGGCCTATTTTGATATTAAAAATTAGCCCCTTAAACCCCACCCACAAATATGATTGTGGTATTAATCTGGTAGAGAATCTTCCAAAGAAGAGATTGATAACAAAATCTTGGATAAGCTCCTCCGACTTCCTTAGATATGTTTATAAAACCCATTGTTACTTTCGCCAAATAGGAATATTTTGAAATTAAAAATTAACGCTTTAAATCCCACCCACAATTATGATTGATGCATTAATCTGCTATAGAATCTTCCAAAGAAGAGATTGATACCATAATCGTGGATAAGCTCCTCCTACTTCCTTAGATATGGCCATCCCACACACAGTTACTTTAACAAAATACGGCAAAAAAGGCCTATTTTGATATTAAAAATTAACCCCTTAAACCCCACCCACAAATATGATTGTGGTATTAAATCCCCTTAAATCCCACCCACAATTATGATTGATGCATTAATCTGCTATAGAATCTTCCAAAGAAGAGATTGATACCATAATCTTGGATAAGCTCCTCCTACTTCCTTAGATATGGCCATCCCACACACAGTTACTTTAACAAAATACAGTCAAAAACTATACAAAAGTGAGGTGTGAAATGTTGATTTTCTGAAAGCCGAGAAAATTCCCTATCATTTACAAATAAAAAAAAAATATTTTTTTTTTGAAAAATTGCAAAATAGATAAGAAACCTATATATTATGTAATTTTTGTTTTTCTTATCTATTTTGTAATTTTTCAAAAAAAAAAATATTTTTTTATCTTGAAAAATTACAAAATAGATACAAAAATTACAAATTAGATGGGGTCTTATCTATTTTGTAATTTTTCAAAAAAAAAAATATTTTTTTTATTTTTAAATGATAGGGAATTTTCTGGGCTTTCAGAAAATCAACATTTCACACCTCACTTTTGTATAGTTTTTGAGATATTTAAAAAAAACTACACAGAAGTAAGATGTAAAATGTAGATTTTTAGAAAGCCCAGGATATACCCTATCATTTAAAAATAAAAAAAAAAAAAATTTTATTTTTTTTGAAAAATTACAAAAAAAAAAATGTTAAATTTACAATTTTTTAAATTTATTTTATATTTTTTGAAAAATTACATTCAAGAGTCAAGTGTAATCGCGGCAAGTTGTGTTTGCATATCGCTCTAGGTAAAATTTAAATTTTATAGTGTTTTTAACATCAATAATTTAAAATATATAATATAAAGAAGTTAATAACAATTAACCTACGCCTTACGGAACAATTTTGTGTGCATCGTTTACTGAAACCCACCCGTGTGGCCCATATGATTCTTTATACAAATGCATATATATATATTCACATATAAACATAAATATACATACATTCGTTTACATATAAACATATTTGATTTGTGTTTGCCAATTTCAAATACACTCAAAAAAATTTGTTAGTAGACACAGCAGAAAAGTCTGCTGAAAAGGGGAAAGCAAAAAAATTAGTTTATTCAGCAAAATGGAATGACGATCATCCTGACAAGGATCGCCGTACCTGGAAGCCAATTACAGACGTAGAATTGTCTGCATTTTTAGGAATTTCTCTGATAATGGGCTGTCAAAAGTCAAACCAAGAGCAACTATATGAACTTTGGCAAAAAAATGCATACCCACTGTATCGTGCAACCATGTCACGTGACAGGTTTATGGAAATTTTAGAATTTCTACGATTTGACTGGCACGCTACCAGAATCGTCCGACAAGCACAAGATAAGGCAGCACCAATAAGAGACGTTTTCGACATGGTGAATTCAAATTTGCGAGATAATTATCGGCCACACGAGTCCATTACAGTAGATGAGCAGTTGTTTGGATACATGGGCCGTACACGATTCACTCAATATATGCCATCCAAGCCAGCCAAGTATGGTATAAAAATCTGGTGGGCTTGTGATTCGGCTGCTTTCTACCCACTGCAAGGTCAAATTTATACTGGAAAAGTTGGTAATGTACGTGATGTCAACCAAGTCGAGCGTGTGGTCAAAGAATTAGTTTGTGAGTACAAAAACACAGGAAGAAACGTTACAATGGACAACTTTTTCACAACGCTGCCATTGGCCAAAGAGTTGGCCAATTGGAAAATATCCGTTGTAGGAACTGTTAAAAAAACAAAAGGTATGTTCCTTGTGAATTCAAGCCATCACCATCCCGTGAAGTGGGATCAAGTTTGTTTGGCTTTGCTGAAAATGTGACACTCTGCTCGTATGTGCCAGCCAAAAATCGGTCAGTTGTGTTGTTGTCTACAATGCACAACAACAACGCCGTTTCAGGCCCACAAAGTAAAGCAGATATTATTCACTACTACAACCACACTAAAGGAGGTGTGGATACAATGGATAAAATGCTTTCACAAAACACAACCAAACGCGCAACATTGCGTTGGCCTTTGGCTATGTTTTTTAATATTTTGGATACGGCCGCCCTTGCAGCATTTATAATATACTAGGAGAATAATGCAGAAATGTCAAAAAAGCGGTCGCAAAGAAAGAGATTCCTCGAGAGCCTGGGCGAAGAGCTTTGTATGCCACTAATGTTGGAGAGATCCAAAAACCCAAATATTATTGGTAGATTTAGAATTAGATCTGCTATTGAATGCATTTTAGGTATGTATTTATTCTATGACATTTCATTATAAAAACTTATAATGTTTTGTTCTACTGTAGGAAAGCCTTTTGACAGAACTTGCGCGGATGACTATTTTGAAGCGGATCCCATCCTAGAACGGGATACATCTGGCCGCATAAAACAAAAGGGTAGATGCTATATGTGCTATATGGATCAGCAGAGAAGAAACACGCGTCAACTTTGCATAAAGTGTAAAAAGCCAATATGCGCAGAACATGGCATCTGCCAAACAAAATGTAAAAACTGTTACGTCGGTCCATCTACATCATTACAGAAATAATAAATAATAAAAATATTAATAAAAATATGTAGAACATATATTAATTGAAACAAAAAACAATTCTTAACGTGTTTGTTTCATTTGCTAAGATTCAATAATATAAATATGAGAGAAGCTGAACAGGCACACTCGGGTGGGTATTCGTAAACCGCGAAGAAAAAATGACAAAATTAGAAAAAAAGGATTAAAATACTTGAAAATAATTATTTTGCGTAGACTATACAAAAACACTCTTAAATTTGTTCAGTGAGTCAAAACCCTAGTTAGTTTCGATCAAAATACAGGAAGTTATTAAGAAATCAAAATC
The DNA here is from genome assembly GCA_021234595.1 of Delia radicum. Lineage (NCBI taxonomy): Eukaryota > Metazoa > Arthropoda > Insecta > Diptera > Anthomyiidae > Delia > Delia radicum. The sequence goes on from CM037854.1 coordinate 179,279,022, forward strand.
CAAAAAACCACCCGGGTGGGCATTAGTAAGGCGAAGGTTAACTGTGTTTAAAAAATATTAGTGCGCATATGACACTTTCTAAAAAGTTTAATATAAAATTAAACAAACTATCATTAAATGTTAAAAAAAAACACACCACATAAAACAAATAATACAAGTGTGTAAACATCTGATTTAAATTCAACACCAACATCTGTTTTTAATTCACCACGAACAACATTGCAACATTGGTGGTTTGTGCCAATGCTAAGTCCAGCTTATGTCCGCGCTAAGTTAAAGTGGCGCCATCTATTGTACATAAATGGCAACATCTCCCAGCAAACAAAATGAAGACAGAACAAATGTACAGCATACTCAAACAACCGTAACTGATCGTAACAGCTTTCCACTTCTTAGATTCAATAAGGAGATGGAAAATCTACTAAATCACCCAGATGAGAATGGCAATAGTACTTCCCAGCTCAAAAATAATAAAATAATTGAGTTGGAAAAATTAAATGCCCAGCTTCAAGACAGAATAAAATCTCTTGAAAAGTTTTGTACCTCTTTAAGAGACGAAAACAAATCTCCGCGTGAAGAAATTTTTGCAAAAAAAATCCCTCTAATTCAAAAGAAGTCCAAGACATTATATATGAAACGGACGATGATGAGTTAGCCAAGGAAACAGAATGGATCGTTCATAGAAAACGAGCCTCAAAAAAAAGAAAACCAAATGGGTCACAAATTCCAATTTCTAATAATTCAGCAAAAGAAACAACGTCATCTGCAGCTGCTAGCTCAAATCCAATTAAGAAATCACAGCGCCCTCCCCCAATTGTGGTTAATAATATGAGCGATATTATGACAAGCTCCACAAAACAGTTAAAGAAACTGTTAAACAAGGATATATACCAAAATCTTGGATAAGCTCCTCCTACTTCCTTAGATATGTCCATAAAACCCATTGTTACTTTCGCCAAATAGGAATAGATTGAGATTGAAGAAGATATTGATACCATAATCGTGGATAAGCTACTCCTACTTCCTTAGATATGGCCATCCCACACACAGTTACTTTAACAAAATACGGCAAAAAAAGGCCTATTTTGATATTAAAAATTAACCCCACCCACAAATATGATTGTGGTATTAATCTGGTAGAGAATCTTCCAAAGAAGAGATTGATACCAAAATCTTGGATAAGCTCCTCCTACTTCCTTAGATATGTTCATAAAACCCATTGTTACTTTCGCCAAATAGGAATATTTTGAAATTAAAAATTAACCCCTTAAATCCCACCCACAATTATGATTGATGCATTAATCTGCTATAGAATCTTCCAAAGAAGAGATTGATACCATAATCGTGGATAAGCTCCTCCTACTTCCTTAGATATGGCCATCCCACACACAGTTACTTTAACAAAATAGGGCAAAAAAAGGCCTATTTTGATATTAAACATTAACTCCTTAAACCGACCCCACAAATATGATTGTGGTATTAATCTGGTAAAGAATCTTCCAAAGAAGATATTGATACCAAAATCTTGGATAAGCTCATCCTACTTCCTTAGATATGTCCATAAAACCCATTGTTACTTTCGCCAAATAGGAATATTTTGAAATGAAAAATTAACCCCTTAAATCCCACCCACAATTATGATTGATGCATTAATCTGCTATATAATCTTCCAAAGAAGAGATTGATACCATAATCGTGGATAAGCTCCTCCTACTTCCTTAAATATGGCCATCCCACACACAGTTACTTTAAAAAATACGGCAAAAAAGGCCTTTTTTGATATTAAAAATTAACCCTTTAAACCCCACCCACAAATATGATTGCGGTATTAATCTGGTAGAGAATCTTCCAAAGAAGAGATTGATATCAAAATCTTGGATAAGCTCCTCCTACTTCCTTAGATATGTCCATAAAACCCATTGTTACTTTCGCCAAATAGGAATATTTTGAAATTAAAAATTAACCCCTTACATTTTTTTAAATATCTCAAAAACTATTCAAAAGTGAGGTGTGAAATGTTGATTTTCTGAAAGCCCAGAAAATTCCCTATCATTTACAAATAATGCTATAAACACATAGACGACTGCAGCTACACGACTACAGCCTGTCAAAAATAAAATACACACGTTTATATGAAAACGATTATTTTGGCACCAACACAACTACACGGCTACCCGACTACTTTTGCCGCTGTAGTCAACTTAGGTTAATTTCTATTTTTGTTGGCTGCAAAACAAAAATAGTGTTGACAATAAAACAAAATATGTAACAAATTAGTGCTTAAAAATATTTTATTTTGTTAAACACAAAAAACGTCGCAACATCAAATGGTATAATTGCATTAATATTCAAGAGGGGTTATATAAATTTATTTTCACGTTATAATAATGTATTATAAATAAGTAATTGTATTTTTAAGTGAACTTTATATACGTGTCTACAACCAAGCATGTTGTTCTATTTTAATAAAGAAAAAAAAGATGTAATTGGCACTACTGAAACAAAAATGCATTTGTATCAGGGATGTTAAATGGAGTTTTCAATTTTGTACCAACATCCAAAAAAAATTGTACTTTTTGGACGTTGACGGTACCATTTTTTTTAAATTTATTAAAACAACAAAAAAAAAATACATAAAAATTCTCTTGTACAGAAAAAAAAAAACAAATCCTTCCAATAACATACATTATATGTATGAATAAAATAAGGCATAAAAAAGTCTTATGAATATATGAGACCAAATCATGGAATTATTTGTTTAGTTAATAAACTATTTGGAATTTCTACATCATAGCAGCATAAATTTGTCGCTCTTAACCAATCCTTAGTCTGTATGAGACTTGATAATGTTGGCTAATGTAGTCTGTTTCTTTCCTTATATTATATTTTGAAAAGAAAAAAACTCTTTCCACATTTGCAGACCAGTGTGGAATGGATAAAATTCCAGCAACGACTAGAAATGTCTGGAAACATATTGACACTCAGTTCATTTTGAAAATTAGCTACTACCGACCAAAAACTACAAACGTTTTAATTTTTTAACGACTTCAGTTAAAAAAATTTTAGTTTTTACTCTGGCTCAAGTAATATTTTTACTAAGAAGACAATAATGGAGCAAAATTAATGATTAATCGGTTTTTTGTTAAAGTTCTGCCTATTATGGAGGCTATAACTTTTCTAAAACATTGGGTTCTGATGAGATCTTTAACCAGATCGAAATACTAGTATTAACCTAGCTAATATGTTTGATTTGCTTTATTTTTGTAAATATACGGAGGTTGAGAGCTCGTTCTAAATTAAACATATATAAGATTGTTTGGAATTTTCTTTCATTTCTTTAACAATAATTTAATTTTCGTTTGAGTTTGAATTTTAACGTCTTTTTCAGACAATTGCAGTTAATACTATAATTAATATGCAATTTTATTTAATTTAATTGTGAAAGGCGTGGTAGAGAAGAATGAGTGTATTTTCTAAAAATCATAACTACATTGCAAATATTCAATTTTTTCTGAATCAGACTGCGCAGTTTCTGGTATTGAACGTTCGTCAGTGACCCTGTTTTTTTTGAATTTTTGAATAATGTAATATTTGTTATGTTTTTATTTGTTCGATTGCGTCTATATGAAATTTTTCTGTGCAATCACTGACCGTGGTATAGATAAACTGATTTCTAATGCCACATGCACTCGCACTACACGTTAGACAGAGCGCTTTAGCCCTCTGAGCTATAGTTAGGTCGAGTTTTGTTGTGATTAAAACTAGTTTTATTCAATACACGGTGTTTTTGTTCTTGCATACATAATCTCAGAAGTACAACTCCAACAACACAACAGTTCTATTTTTAGAAACTCACCTCACTCTAATGTCCACTGTTTTCCCATATGTTATAAGTGATGCCATATCTATATATCAATTTTCACTTCTTCAGAATTTTAATAAATTCAAAATAAAAGTGAAGTTGGCTGCAACAAGTGTCAATATATGTAAGAGCTGCCAGATAAATTTTGTAAAAAATCGTAAATTTTTAATCGATATTAAAAAAAAAAAATTGCCAACTTTATTCTTCAAAATCCTTAAAATGATGATAAATCGTAAAATCTGGCGGATATAGTCGCATATATTTTAAGAGCTCATTACATAAAACGAATAAATGCAATGAAAAAGGACACAATAACAATTTGTTTGCTATACTAAAAATTCAAAAAGGGGAAAAATTAAAAATTTTTAAATTGTACCAAATGAGTCGCGGTAGTACCACGGTACTTTATAAGGTCAAAATGTACCAAAAAAAGTACAATTGTACCAACTTTAACATTCCTGATTTGTATAAAAAACAGCTGTTGATATTTTTAAATTGAGTCGTGATCAGCTGTTTACTATGCTGCTGTCGTTTCCAAAATAATAAGTAGCTGACCACACGGCGACGATTGCAGTCAACGGCATTTGCAGTCGTGTAGCTCTGCAGTCTGCTGTGGTCTATGTGTTTATAGCATAATAAAAAAAATTTTTTTTTGAAAAATTACAAGGTAGATAAGAAACCTATATATTATGTATTTGATTATAGTTTGAACATAATATAAAATAATTTTTTATTTGGAACATTGGTCCAATATGGAACGATATGGAATGAAACGAGGAACGATTGGAATCGGAGCACTGTACACAATTATGTTGTGAAAATAAAAATTAAATCATTCCGATAACAGAAGGGAACATTTGTCCAAAATAGAACGATATGGAATGAAACGGGGAATGATTGGAATCGGAACACTGTACACGTTTGTGTTGTCGGCATGGTGCGTTTCGTTAAGGTTTGCAAAAATTTGGTCCATTTTGCGATATCATGCTTAGTTTTCGAGATACAAGCCATTTTACAAAATGACGATATTTTAAAATGTCCAGTATCTCCAAAACTAAGCGAGATAGACCAAAACGGACAAAATTTTTGGTCCGTTGGAGTATTAATATACCCTTATAATATAAATGGGCTAGGTCCGAGAGAGATCGCGAGTGATCAATTTTTTAAAAAACAGTTAAATAAATCTATGTTTTTTTACAGTTTGATTAAATAAATATTTAATACAAATATTTGTTTCAATCTGAACGCTCGACAAATATTTTTTCGTTTATTTTATTTGACACTATTTGAGAGCTGTTTGAACAAACAAAAACCATCAAATATTTGATTATAGTTTGAACATAATATAAAATAATTTTTTTTTTCTTGAAAAATTACAAAATAGATACAAAAATTACAAATTAGATGGGGTCTTATCTATTTTGTAATTTTTCAAAAAAAAAAAATATTTTTTTTATTTTTAAATGATAGGGAACTTTCTGGGCTTTTAGAAAATCAACATTTCACACCTCACTTTTGTATAGTTTTTGAGATATTTAAAAAAATGTAAATTTACATTTTTTTAATTTTCTCAAAAACTATACAGAAGTAAGATGTAAAATGTAGATTTTTAGAAAGCCCAGGATATACCCTATCATTTAAAAATAAAAAAAAATATTTTATTTTTTTTGAAAAATTACAAAAAAAAAATGCTAAATTTACAATTTTTTAAATTTATTTTATTTTTTTGAAAAATTACATTCATGAGTCAAGTGTAATCGCGGCTAGTTGTGTTTGCATATCGCTCTAGATAAAATTTCAATTTTATAGTGTTTTTAACATCAATAATTTAAAATATATAATATAAAGAAGTTAATAACAATTAACTGTGTTTAAAAAATATTAGTGCGCATATGACACTTTCTAAAAAGTTTAATATAAAATTAAACAAACTATCATTAAATGTTAAAAAAAAAAACACACACCACATAAAACAAATAATACAAGTGTGTAAACATCTGATTTAAATTCAACACCAACACCTGTTTGTAATTCACCACGAACAACATTGCAACATTGATGGTTTGTGTCAATGCTAAGTCCGGCTTATGTCCGTGCTAAGTTAAAGTGGCGCTGTTAATGCCAAAACCCCTGTCGACATTGCATTAAATATGATCTTAATTATCCCCAGAATTCCTAGATGATTTATGTACAAGTGCTGAATGTTATGAGAGGTAAAAAGTTATCGAAATAACATTCTATCTTTTTATCCGCATTAAGGCCTAAATCAAATGTCAAAGCGTCTCAAAATGTGATAGATACTTATTTCCGTAAAATAAGTCGTATGACCTGTTCTTATTAATCCAACATCCATACTGGTAAGATCGCCTTCCATAAATTTGTCAAAATAAAGTATTCCAAATAGTAATTTCTACTTTGTCTTTTCTTTTTCTTTTGGTACTAATTTGGAGTAACTTATACGGAGAATAAATCAGATTGTGATTTGTTTTTTTTTTGGCTCAGAGATTTTTTTCCATCCACTATCCAGAAATTGTCCAAATACTTACGCTCACCTAATTTGTGAGGAAACATTTTGGTCCTTCGAACCGGATCTGGAAACGCTCTGAGAGTTCTGTTCAAATAGGAGGTCTTACAAAATACCAACTCTTTACAACAACCACTCTGTATAACCACAACAATAACAACAACAACATTCGCATCATCAAAGGAGAAAAACAGGTTCGTTTGATTTTGCTTCCTTATTTTATTTTAGTGGTTTTGATAGTGCACAACTAGTGAGATCAGGAATAAGCGCACAGAAATTTTTTGTTTATACACGCGGTAAATTTGATCGAAGAAAATTTTTAAAGAAAAAGTTATTCGACATAATCAGTGAAAACATTTGTGAGAAAGTCCTGAAAGGATAAAAATTATAAAATATTTAAAGGAAAAGTACCCAGAAATTTTAGAAGATTACGAGGAAATTGAATTCCGCTGCCAAAATTTATTGCCGAGTGATTTGCCGAAGGGGATAAGGTTCGGCCTAGAAAATACCAGCATTTTGCATATTTAAAGAACGTTTGATAGTTTTACTTTTCGGTGAGTTCATAAATATTTTTGTGCGGAATAATCCTAAATGAAATTTGTGAAAACGGAAAAACTGTGTTTAATATGCCATTATTGGTTTAAGTTAGACAGTTCATGCGGTGGTTACATAACTCGGCAATTATTTCGTTCATGCAAATCTGCATGACCAAATGTTTACCACGTCCCCTTGCCTCTTATTTCAGCTTTTTTGCTTTACTTAAAATTCTAGCTCCAGTTTTAATTTATTTCTTTGTTCTACCTTTACATATTTTCCCTCCTTTCTCCTGTTGCCCTTTCTACTGCATATTTCCCTTCAATAAAACTGTAATAATAGTACATGCGCATTAACTTCTTAAATCTCTTTTATTCCTCTCTTCCGTTAAAAAAGGAAAAAAAAAAAAAAAAAAAAAAATATATATAGATCCCACAAAAAGCTGCTCTTGGAGCATAATAACTCTTTATTTCCCCTTATTTATTACGGACGATTGATTAAGGGAAAGATCCGCAGACAGGCAACACACTCTTTACTTTCCATGTCTATGTTTTTTGATGATATTAAGAGAATTAGTGCTCTTGTAAAATAAAAAAGAATAATACCAACTGGTCTTTTCCATTGAGGTTTTTTATTTATTGAAATTTGCTACTTTGAAAAAAATCACATTTGTTTGTGATTAGTGGAGGACATACCAACAGGCATTTTTGATGAGAATCGTTACATGCTGCAATTATTTTATTTTTTAACATTTGAAACTTTGGATGATTAGTGAAAAATTCTGCAATTTCGTGCAAATTCATATTTGCAGTAACTAAGCAACACCTGAGTTTTTTCTATGAATCTTTTTTCAATAGTGCTTTATGAGTGTTTATTCGAAACACTATATGAAACCATACAAAATATTCTGAACTAAAATTATTGTCGATGTAAAACTGTGTTTACGTGGTTACATTTATTCACCTGCACCAGATTTCTACAACAATTTAAATTGTGTGCTGGGTTGCTTGGCAATTACACAGTAACCTGCTAGTGTTTTTAAATACACTCGAGAAAGTTTCGTCGGTCGGATTCCTAAATATTATTGGTTAGCCAACCAAATATTTGCGGTGAAATTAATTAACAAAAGCGCGAAGGTTCACAATTATATTTATTATATATAAAATATATTATATTTTCCATTTGCATAAATCTCTCTTGGCTGCTTTACCGTGTTAATTACGCTATCATTTGAACTTAATTTATCATTTAAATCTAATTTGTTATGCAGTTAAATTTGTGGTGAAAATTTATCTAGTCCGAGTTTTCCTGAATTTTACCGAATATAATCACGCGTATTTTTTGGCTTGACAAAATATTGTGAGTGTAAAATTTTGCTGTAAAATCAGCTGATTGCATTTTTTTATGGTATTCCTATATACTGATCTCTGAGAAAATATAGAGGATTTCTTCCAATATTTGGAAAATTCCAATTTATTTCCAAGTTCATTGAACGTTGTGTACTGATTTTATTTACAGATACTTTTTAACAAAAGTATTTGCACATATATTTATACAACAGCTGATCGAATATTTTGCCTTAGATTTTTTGAATTACGAGAATATTGTAAGGTGGCGTCATTGAACCTTTTGCGAAAGATCTTGTGATTTTTTGGGTAAAAGGTCTTAATATATCTAAGGGCAAGAAGGAGAACCTGTACACTCGAGCGAAAATGTCAGTGCAATTCTAATTTTTTTGGTGCTAATTGATCTTTTTAGTGGGAATTTGTCATATCCCCTGTTTACAAATTACGGATTGTTGACTGGATTTTGTTGCCGACTTTTTGGAAAAGATTTACTGATTTAATCCAAATTACTGAGATTGACAAAAGTTGGTTTGCTGAAAGCAGTTGTTTAAACATTGCGATTTCTATTGCGGTTTTCAATTTAAACTTGGGAACATTCTCAAATTTTTCTACGACTTTTACATTAACAAACTAAATACACGTTGGCTGAAAATAACCAAAACGCATCGTGATTTTTTGGTGTACACTTTTGATTAATGTTACTTTACGGTTCTGTTTGGTTTTAACCTTGGCTGCTAAAAATGTTTTAATGAATTTTGTATTATCTTAAATTTTTGTCCTTTTTTCAAAAAAATTTGTTCAAGTCATTCAGATTATATTGATGCATACACAGGAAAATATTTACCGACAAAAATTTTAATAAATCGATTTTTTGCAACTAAAAGACTCTTTCAATTACTTTAATTGAATAATTAAATTTTGATCAAAAATACAAAAAAAAAAAACTTTTCCATAATCGAATACTCTTTATAAATAGTAGCCAAGAATTTATGCCAATTTAAGCAAAGTCGTAGTTAAATGAAGCAATATTTGGTTGAGAAAATATTCAAGTAGATAATAAGCCGCTCGTAATTAAAATTACCGTCGTGGGGACAATTTCAAAAATTTAAATAATTGATTACGTAGTTTCGTAATTGAAATTGGTTAATTTTTTTTGGTGTGTATATAATTTTCTATTAACCATTAAATAACTTTCATCGTTTTGTATTTTTATGCGGTAAAGGGTGTACCTCACCTTTTTCTGTTCGCTTGAAGTGGAAAAACACTTTGAAATTCCTTTTGGTGATTCTAATCCTGAATCATTTAGAGAACTTTTTAGTTGGTTGTTTATTTTAAACAAAGGCAGTTATTTTGTTCTACCCACCTTGAATATATTGAAACTTTCAAAGTAATCGTGCATCTTTGGTATCCTTTAAAAGTTTGCATGCATTTTCCTTAACTGTATACAATACTGTCATATATTTTAACCATTATTGATTAGTTTGGGCTAAAATAAAGTAAATATATATTTTAGTAAATTTGTTTCGCTTTGAATATTTCTAAACTAACACGGACACTACGAGGTTAAGATCAGAGTTCGAGATTTTGGAGATTTTTTTGTTTATTCAATTCGAAAATAATCAGAGTTTGTAGATATTCTGTTCAAATCCATCGTATTTGAGGTTTGTTCTTCACAAGCCTTAACGAGTTCATTTTCCTATTATACCTTTTGTAAAATTTTCAAAATGTCCTTAGAGCAGTTCATTCGTTTAACGGATCGTCTAGTAGAATTCGACGTGGAATTGAACGACAATAAGTATCCGGTTGGTTCCCTCAGCGCTATTGATCTGCATAAGGACGAAGTGAAGTCCACTTGGTGTCGCATAAAGTCCGCTTATGAAAAATCTCTTTGTGAGATTGAAGCTGAACAAAATACAGCAAAGGGCAGCTCGAAAAAGGCTGGGAAGGAATCGGAGGGGTTAATGTTAGACCTGGAGTCCCTTAAAGTAAAATATCGGGGCATATATATTACATATTGCAATTGTATGGGCAAATTGTCGGAGTTAGCGGAATCTCTGAAAAAGGATACGGTTTCTAATGATGATCCTCCAAATAATTCTGATACAACTAGTTCAAGAGAATTGCCTTCCAAAGATTCCAATTTAAATAATTTGCACCTGCCCCCTTGCGACATTAAGCAATTTACTGGGGACTATTCGGCTTGGCCCACATTCCGGGACCTCTTTGAAGCTGTGTATATTAGGAATTCCAGGCTTAGTCCAATAGAAAAGCTTCTCCATTTAACGAACAAAACTTCGGGGGAAGCCCGCGAAATTGTCGCGAAAGCCCCTTTGACCAATAAGGGTTTTGATGAAGCTTGGAGAAGCCTTTGTGGCCGCTTTGATAATGAAAGGGTCTTAGTTCATCAGCAGATTAGAACTCTTTTGAACCTTCCATCCATAGATTCTGAATCGGGAACAAAACTGCGGCACCTTCAGCGCGATATAAATGCGGTCATTGCCGCTCTCCGGTTATATGGAATAGACGTTGATAGTTGGGAAGCTTTGTTCGTCCTCATTTGTAATGATCGGCTGCCAGAAGCCACTTTGCAGCTGTGGGAACAAAGTCTGGATGATAAGACAAAACTGCAGAAATGGTCTGCCATGGACGCCTTTTTAACGGATCGTTGCAGAACTTTAGAGTCTGTAGCTGAGTCCCGAAATTCATATAAGGGTAATCATTTGCATTCTAAGCCGAAAAATACTCCTCGAACTCAGAGTTTTGCGAAAAATGTGAAAACTTTTCAAACATCAGTCAAAGATCCTAAATGCCCTCTCTGTCCAAAAGAGTTTCACACTATTCGTAAGTGTAATCGATTTTTAAAGATGGATCAACCTCAAAGGCTTAGTGAAATAAAAAAGCAAAATCTGTGCATTAACTGCTTCTCCAAGGCACATACAGTGAAAAATTGCAGCAGCAAACACAGCTGTTTTACGTGTCAAAAACGTCACAACTCCTTGTTACATAAAGACTCCTGTGATTTAAATTCTAATTCTCTCCAACCTACTAAATCTAACACCAACTCTTCTTTGAATCCAAATTCCCCTCCATTTTCTACTGCTCCTAGCTCTTCAAATATACGGTCCACAAAAAACTCGGGAGGCGGCGTTGTTCAAAGTTTTTTCACTCGGAATTCTAGGGGTGTTTTGCTAGGTACTGCCTTGGTTGATGTGTGCCATTTAGGCAGGAGATATCAGGCCCGAGCTCTTATTGATCCTGCTTCGGAAGGGTCATTTATTTCGGAGAAATTTTCCAAATTCCTAAAGCTTCCGAAGAGGCGAACAAAACCGTGGGACGTTTCAGGTCTTGGCGATTTTGTCTCGGCTTCTACTTGTCAGGAATGCTCCTTTATTCTTGGTTCTCCATCTGACGAAAGTGTTGAAATTCCAGTAGATGCTTTAATTGTTCACCAGGTAACAGACAAACTCCCTTCTCAACCTATGCCGGCTTCGTACTTTGCGGATTTGCCACAAATTCGTCTAGCCGATCCTCATTTCTATGAAGGTTCCCAAGTAGACTTACTAATAGGTGGGGAAGTGTTTCCATCTATCATGCGATCAGATACCATGCTAGAAGTTTGTAAATCGCTTATTGCTCAGGAAACTATCTTTGGGTGGATCCTCACGGGCCCTGTTCCTCTTGAATCTTCAAATTCTGACTTGTCCGTTTCATCATTTATGAGCAAAATCTCTTTAGAAAAAGAAATTTCACGCTTTTGGGAGGTGGAGGATCTTCCAAGGAAGAACTTTGCCACCCCATCCGATAAATTTTGTGAAAATTTATATGTGAAAACCACGGAAAGAGATGAAAATGGCAGATATATTGTTTCACTGCCATTTAAAGAAGGGTATCCTCAAAAGTGGGGGCTAGGACAGTCGAGAACTAGTTCCATGGCACAGTTTTTTAAGAATGAAGCCAGGTTGCTCAACACTCCCACACTTAAAGAAGAATATGATAAGGTGGTTGAAGAGTATGTTCAATTGGAACATATGCATAAAGTTGTTCCTCCAGACCCTTCTGCATCTCCTATCCATTATTACTTGCCACATCACGCGGTTATAAAGCCCGAGAGCTTAACCACGAAGGTTCGGGTGGTTTTCAACGCGTCTTCGCGCTCTTCCAATGGGTTAAGTCTTAATGATATTCTTCATGTAGGCCCAGTTCTTCAAAATGATTTAACTCTTTTGATTCTTAAATGGCGTTTTTTCCGATATGTATTCAACGCTGATATCCAAAAGATGTATAGGCAAATATTGGTCAATCCAGACCACACTGCCTTTCAAAGAATCTTGTTTAGAAAAGACCCGAGTGGAGTTGTCCAGGATTATGAACTCAAAACGGTCACGTTTGGAGTTAATTGTGCTCCCTATCTGGCAATTCGCACAATTATCCAATTGGCTGATGATGTTCAATCCACGTATCCTCTGGCCAGTGATATCCTTCGTAATTCTATGTACGTTGATGACGTTTTAGCTGGAGCTCATTCTATTCCAGAAGCCCTAGAAGCTAGAAACGAGCTAATCCTTGCTCTAAAATCAGCTGGATTTTCATTGAGAAAGTGGACAGCAAATTCCAAGGACGTCCTGATAGAATTACCCTCCGATCATCTGTTAAACGAAGACTTTCTGGACTTTGAAGATAGCAGTACAGCAAAGACATTAGGCATCCGTTGGAACGCTCTTTCAGATTCATTTTACTTTACAGCAAAACCGTTTCCGGAATCTACAAAATTTACAAAACGAGAAGTTCTATCCCAAATCGCCAAGTTGTTTGATCCTGCAGGCTGGCTGTCTCCGTGCGTGGTTTTAGCAAAGATGATCATGCAGAAAATATGGGTAGAAGGCACAGGTTGGGATGATATCCTCTCTCCCGACTCCCTTTCTCAGTGGAAAACTTTCCAATCGAATTACTCATTTATTAATGACATTCGTATTCCCCGCTGGATTGACTTTACTCCGAATGCTGAAGTCCAGTTCCATGGTTTCTGCGATGCATCTGAAAAAGCATACGCAGCAGCATTATACATCCGAATAGTTAACCAGAATTCGGTATCCACTCACTTGGTGTCTTCGAAAACTAAAGTAGCACCTGTTAAGACCTTATCGATTCCTCGATTAGAGCTTTGTGGTGCTGTTCTTCTCGCTGAAATGATAGATAGTCTAATTCCTAGACTAAACGTTAAAAACTATTTAGTGTCTTGCTGGACCGATTCTACTATAGTACTTTCTTGGCTGGCTAAACCACCTGGTTCTTGGTTAACCTTCGTCGCAAACAGAGTTTCGAAAATAATAGAGGTGGTTGATCCCCAGCACTGGTACCACGTCAAATCCGAGGATAATCCGGCGGATATAGCAAGCCGTGGGGTTTACCCACAAGAGTTAAAGGGTAATAAACTTTGGTGGTATGGTCCAAAATGGCTTCAGAGTCCAAATATTTCGTATCCTAGTTCTAAAGTTTTGAGTGAAAATGGAACAGATTTAGAAAAGAAATCTATTAAGGTCCACTTTACCTATTTTAATCACTTTGATGACGTGTTAGAACGATTTTCCTCTTATTCAAGGGCAATGCGGGTTATGTCCTACGTTTATAGGTTTTACTATCGCACGCACCCAAGATATCGTTCTAATTTTTCAAAAGAATCCACATCGATTACAAGTTCTGAGATTTTGGCTGTCCGGGACAGACTTATTATCATGTATCAAAAGGCTTGGTACCCAAATGAGTACAAAGCGCTCTTAGCAAAACAAATGATATCTGCGTCCAGCTCTCTTTTAAATCTTAACCCATTTTTGGATCAAGAGGGTATTATTCGCTCTTGTGGCAGGCTTGAATCTTCACCAGGGCTTTCGTTTAATGAAAGACATCCAATTTTACTTCCGTATAGTTGCCAATATTCCCGACTTTTAGTTCAATTTGTCCATGATATCAGTGTCCATGGCGGTAATCAACTGGTTCTCCGATTAATCAGATCACAATACTGGATTCCTAAGATTAAAAATCTTATAAAAGCAACAATTAATAAATGCAAAGTTTGTGTTATTTATAAAAAGAAATGCCAAAAACAGCTTATGGCTGCTTTACCCCCAGAAAGGGCCCAAATATCCCGTCCATTTACTAATACGGGACTAGACTTCGCTGGTCCTTTTGATATTAAAAGCTACTCTGGTAGAGCGTGCCGTATTTCTAAAGGTTATGTATGTGTATTTGTGTGTTTTTCTACTAAAGCCATACACCTTGAAGCCACTTCGGATTTGTCTACACCAGCATTTCTTGCAGCCTTTTGTCGTTTCGTGTCTCGTCGAGGTTGTCCTCTTCATTTGCACTCAGATAACGGTACAACATTTGTGGGTGCTTCTAAAGTTCTTGCTCGCGAATTTATTCAAGTCTCACACAAAGCCATTACAGATCATTACTCCCCTCAAAATCTTACTTGGCATTTTATACCTCCAGGCGCACCTCATATGGGAGGGCTCTGGGAGGCAGGTGTGAAGAGTTTCAAATCACATTTTCGTAAGATCTCTGGCAACTTTAAATACACTTTCGAAGAATTTTCAACGCTGTTATCTAGAATTGAATCATGTCTTAATTCTCGTCCTTTATCTCCTATGTCGCAGGATCCGTCAGATTTTTCCGCTCTAACTCCTGGACATTTTCTTATTGGTTCACCAATTCTTACTCCAATCGATCCACGAATAGATGAACCCCTTGTGTCGTTGCGAAATCGTTGGCAAAGACTCAAGGCAGTCCATCAACATTTTAGTTCTCGTTGGAAAAATGAGTATCTGAAAGAACTCCAAAAACGAATAAAATGGCAAAGGCCAGAGGAGAATATGAAGGAAGGTTCACTCGTGGTCATTAAGGACGAAAACCTTCCCCCAAACTCTTGGCGTCTTGGCAGAGTGGACAAAATTCATTTAGGGTCTGATAAACGCGTTAGAGTAGCCGATGTATTTACTCAGAGAGGGACTTTTAGAAGACCAATTACAAAATTAGTGGCCTTACCATTAGAATTTTAATTTTTTTTTCTTCTGCAAACTTTTTATAGATCATAATGCCCCGGAAATCATCCACTGTACAGAAAAGCCAACAATCTCGTCGCCGTCGCCACAATACACCATCTAAATTACCTAGTAAATACAATTCCTTCCTGTGTCGAATTTGTGAACGACCACACCCGCTACGCACTTGCAGGAAATTTCTGGCAATGAATGTTGCCGAACGTATTCGTGTCGTTCGAACTCACAACTATTGTTCCAACTGCCTGGCTCATGATCACTCTCAGGGAACATGTTTTACAAAACATGGGTGTAAAACGTGCAAGAAGTTTCATCACACTCTTCTTCACATAAATCCGCGATTACTAACAACTCTTTCCGAGTCCTCCTCGCGATCACGTTCTTGTTCTCCACCTTCAACATCGAAGAGTGCTCGTTCCAGAGATAATTCACGGACTCCTTTACCGGCATCAACACCGTCTTCTCTCACAGCCATTTTACGCCAAAATACTGTGATCCTTCTTCCGACATTGCTCGTTAAAATTGATTTAAAAAATGTCCATGCACGTTGCATCTTAGATTCGGCCTCTCCTATCAGCCGAATTTCAAAGAAATTAGTCGAGAAGCTCGACCTTACGACTTTGACACTCCAGGACGAAACCATTTGTCCACTTACTCTAAGGTCAAGGTTTGATTCTAACTCCAGAATCGACGGAACATTTCGTGTCGATAATCGTCTCACAATTAAAACTCCAACGCAATCATTGCCGGAATCTTTCAAGAGGAATTTTAGAGACCTATTTCTGTCTGACTCGAAATTCTATGAGTCTGCCGGAATCGATGTTGTTATAGGGGTTGATCTGTACCCGAAAATAATCTGTGAAGGTGTGATTTCTAAAACTGGGCTGCCAACAGCCCAAAGCACTATATTCGGCTGGACTATATACGGCACATGTTCCACTTAGGCGCTATGTATCTCTTACACTATCAAATCCAAAAGCAAAACCAAACGCATTTGTTTATTTTCCTTAGCTAATATATATTTTTATCAATATTACTTACTAATACTTATTTTAAGTTATGTATATAAATCACACTTTATTCTAATACCACTATAATGAATTCAAACACGTACTTCCTAAAAATGAATTCCTTTAAATGAATTACTTAAAATGAATTACTTAAAATGAATTATTTGAGATGAATTAATAACAAAATTGTTCTATTTTATAATTTGTAAATTACCAGAAAATTAGTATCTATGACATTTTGATTTAGCTTTATTGCATATATACTGCAAGGCGGGCGGTAATGTTAATGCCAAAACCCCTGTCGACATTGCATTAAATATGATCTTAATTATCCCCAGAATTCCTAGATGATTTATGTACAAGTGCTGAATGTTATGAGAGGTAAAAAGTTATCGAAATAACATTCTATCTTTTTATCCGCATTAAGGCCTAAATCAAATGTCAAAGCGTCTCAAAATGTGATAGATACTTATTTCCGTAAAATAAGTCGTATGACCTGTTCTTATTAATCCAACATCCATACTGGTAAGATCGCCTTCCATAAATTTGTCAAAATAAAGTATTCCAAATAGTAATTTCTACTTTGTCTTTTCTTTTTCTTTTGGTACTAATTTGGAGTAACTTATACGGAGAATAAATCAGATTGTGATTTGTTTTTTTTTGGCTCAGAGATTTTTTTCCATCCACTATCCAGAAATTGTCCAAATACTTACGCTCACCTAATTTGTGAGGAAACAGGCGCCATTTATTGTACATAAATGTCAACATCTCCCAGCAAACAAAATGAAGACAGAACAGATGTACAGCATACTCAAACAACCGTAACTGATCGTAACAGCTTTCCACTTCTTAGATTCAATAAGGAGATGGAAAATCTACAGAATCACCCAGATGAGAATGGCAATAGTACTTCCCAGCTCAAAAGTAATAAAATAATTGAGTTGGAAAAATTAAATGCACAGCTTCAAGACAGAATAAAATCTCTTGAAAAGTTTTGTACCTCTTTAAGAGACGAAAACAAATCTCTGCGTGAAGAAATTTTTGCAAAAAAAATCCCTCTAATTCAGAAGAAGTCCAAGACATTATATATGAAACGGACGATGATGAGTTAGCCAATTAAACAGAATGGATCGTTCATAGAAAACGAGCCTCAAAAAAAAGAAAACCAAATGGGTCACAAATTCCAATTTCTAATAATTCAGCAAAAGAAACAACGTCATCTGCAGCTGCTAGCTCAAATCCAATTAAGAAATCACAGCGCCCTCCCCAATTGTGGTTAATAATATGAGCGATATTAACAAGCTCCACAAAACAGTTAAAGAAAATGTTAAACAAGGATATATACCAAAATCTTGGATAAGCTCCTCCTACTTCCTTAGATATGGCCATCCCACACACAGTTACTTTAACAAAATACGGAAAAAAAACCAAAAACCCCACCCACAAATATGATTGTGGTATTAATCTGGTAGAGAATCTTGCAAAGAAGAGATTGATATCAAAATCTTGGATAAGCTCCTCCTACTTCCTTAGATATGTCCATAAAACCCATTGTTACTTTCGCCAAATAGGAATATTTTGAAATGAAAAATTTAACCCCTTAAATCCCACCCGCACTTATGATTGATGCATTAATCTGCTATAGAATCTTCCAAAGAAGAGATTGATACCATAATCGTGGATAAGCTCCTCCTACTTTCTTAAATATGGCCATCCCACACACAGTTACTTTAAAAAAATACGGCAAAAAATTCCTATTTTGATATTAAAAATTAACCCCTTAAACCCCACCCACAAATATGATTGTGGTATTAATCTGGTAGAGAATCTTCCAAAGAAGATATTGATACCAAAATCTTGGATAAGCTCCTCCTACTTCCTTAGATATGTCCATAAAACCCATTGTTACTTTCGCCAAATATTAATATTTTGAAATTAAAAATTAACCCCTTAAATCCCACCCACAATTATGATTGATGCATTAATCTGCTATAGAATCTTCCAAAGAAGAGATTGATACCATAATCGTGGATAAGCTCCTCCTACTTCCTTAGATATGGCCATCCCAAACACAATTACTTTAACAAAATACGGCAAAAAAGGCCTATTTTGATATTAAAAATTAAACCCTTAAACCCCACCCACAAATATGATTGTGGTTTCAATCTCGTAGAGAATCTTCCAAAGAAGAGATTGACCAAAATCTTGGATAAGCTCATCCTACTTCCTTAGATATGTCCATAAAACCCATTGTTACTTTCGCCAAATATGAATATTTTGAAATTAAAAATTAACCCTTACATTTTTTTAAATATCTCAAAAACTATACAAAAGTGAGGTGTGAAATGTTGATTTTCTAAAAGCCCAGAAAATTCCCTATCATTTACAAATAAAAAAAAATATTTTTTTTTTGAAAAATTACAAGGTAGATAAGAAACATACATATTATGTAATTGTTGTTTTTCTTATCTATTTTGTAACTTTTCAAAAAAAAAAATATTTTTTTTCTTGAAAAATTACAAAATAGATACAAAAATTACAAATTAGATGGGGTCTTATCTATTTTGTAATTTTTCAAAAAAAAAAAAATATTTTTTTTATTTTTAAATGATAGGGAATTTTCTGGGCTTTCAGAAAATCAACATTTCACACCTCACTTTTGTATAGTTTTTGAGATATTTAAAAAAATGTAAATTTACATTTTTTTAATTTTCTCAAAAACTATACAGAAGTAAGATGTAAACTGTAGATTTTTAGAAAGCCCAGGATATACCCTATCATTTAAAAATAAAAAAAATATTTTATTTTTTTTGAAAAATTACAAAAAAAAAAAACTGCTAAATTTACAATTTTTAAAATTTATTTTATTTTTTTTGAAAAATTACATTCAAGAGTCAAGTGTAATCGCGGCTAATTGTGTTTGCATATCGCTCTAGATAAAATTTAAATTTTATAGTGTTTTTAACATCAATAATTTAAAATATATAATATAAAGAAGTTAATAACAATTAACTGTGTTTAAAAAATATTAGTGCGCATATGACACTTTCTAAAAAGTTTAATATAAAATTAAACAAACTATCATTAAATGTTAAAAAAAAACACACACCACATAAAACAAATAATACAAGTGTGTAAACATCTGATTTAAATTCAACACCAACACCTGTTTGTAATTCACCACGAACAACATTGCAACATTGATGGTTTGTGTCAATGCTAAGTCCGGCTTATGTCCGTGCTAAGTTAAAGTGGCGCCATTTATTGTACATAAATGTCAACATCTCCCAGCAAACAAAATGAAGACAGAACAGATGTACAGCATACTCAAACAACCGTAACTGATCGTAACAGCTTTCCACTTCTTAGATTCAATAAGGAGATGGAAAATCTACTAAATCACCCAGATGAGAATGGCAATAGTACTTCCCAGCTCAAAAATAATAAAATAATTGAGTTGGAAAAATTAAATGCCCAGCTTCAAGACAGAATAAAATCTCTTGAAAAGTTTTGTACCTCTTTAAGAGACGAACACAAATCTCTGCGTGAAGAAATTTTTTGCAAAAAAATCCCTCTAATTCAGAAGAAGTCCAAGACATTATATATGAAACGGACGATGATGAGTTAGCCAATTAAACAGAATGGATCGTTCATAGAAAACGAGCCTCAAAAAAAAAGAAAACCAAATGGGTTACAAATTCCAATTTCTAATAATTCAGCAAAAGAAACAACGTCATCTGCAGCTGCTAGCTCAAATCCAATTAAGAAATCACAGCGCCCTCCCCCAATTGTGGTTAATAATATGAGCGATATTAACAAGCTCCACAAAACAGTTAAAGAAAATGTTAAACAAGGATATATACCAAAATCTTGGATAAGCTCCTCCTACTTCCTTAGATATGGCCATAAAACCCATTGTTACTTTCGCCAAATAGGAATATTTTGAAATTAAAAATTAACCCCTTAAATCCCACCCACAATTATGATTGATGCATTAATCTGCTATAGAATCTTCCAAAGAAGAGATTGATACCATAATCGTGGATAAGCTCCTCCTACTTCCTTAGATATGGCCATCCCACACACAGTTACTTTAACAAAATACGGCAAAAAAAGGCCTATTTTGATATTAAAAATTAACCCCTTAAACCCCACCCACAAATATGATTGTGGTATTAATCTGGTAGACAATCTTCCAAAGAAGAGATTGATACCAAAATCTTTGATAAGCTCATCCTACTTCCTTAGATATGTCCATAAAACCCATTGTTACTTTCGCCAAATAGGAATATTTTGAAATGAAAAATTAACCCCTTAAATCTCACCCACAGTTATGATTGATGCATTAATCTACTATAGAATCTTCCAAAGAAGAGATTGATACCATAATCGTGGATAAGCTTCTCCTACTTCCTTAAATATGGCCATCCCACACACAGTTACTTTAAAAAAATGCGGCAAAAAAGGCCTATTTTGATATTCAAAATTAACCCCTTAAACCCCACCCACAGATATGATTGTGGTATTAATCTGGTAGAGAATCTTCCAAAGAAGAGATTGATACCAAAATCTTGGATAAGCTCCTCCTACTTCCTTAGATATGTCCATAAAACCCATTGTAACTTTCGCCAAATAGGAATATTTTGAAATTAAAAATTAACCCCTTAAATCCCACCCACAATTATGATTGATGCATTAATCTGCTAAAGAATCTTCCAAAGAAGAGATTGATACCATAATCGTGGATAAGCTACTCCTACTTCCTTAGATATGGCCATCCCACGCTCAGTTACTTTAACAAAATACGGCAAAAAAGGCCTATTTTGATATTAAAAATTAACCCCTTAAACCCCACCCACAAATATGAATTAGGTATTAATCTGGTAGAGAATCTTCCAAAGAAGAGATTGATAACAAAATCTTGGATAAGCTCCTCCTACTTCCTTAGATATGTTCATAAAACCCATTGTTACTTTCGCCAAATAGGAATATTTTGAAATTAAAAATTAACCCCTTAAATCCCACCCAAAATTATGATTGATGCATTAATCTGCTATAGAATCTTCCAACGAGATTGATACCATAATCGTGGATAAGCTCCTCCTACTTTCTTAGATATGGCCATCCCACACACAGTTACTTTAACAAAATACGGCAAAAAAAGGCCTATTTTGATATTAAAAATTAACCTCTTAAACCCCACCCACAAATATGATTGTGGTACTAATATGGTAGAGAATCTTCCAAAGAAGAGATTGATACCAAAATCTTGGATAAGCTCATCCTACTTCCTTAGATATGTAAATAAAACCCATTGTTACTTTCGCCAAATAGGAATATTTTGAAATTAAAAATTAACCCCTTAAATCCCACCCACAATTATGATTGATGCATTAATCTGCTATAGAATCTTCCAAAGAAGAGATTGATACCATAATCGTGGATAAGCTCCTCCTACTTCCTTAGATATGGCCATCCCACTCACAGTTACTTTAACAAAATACGGCAAAAAAAGGCCTATTTTGATATTAAAAATTAACCACTTAAATCCCACCCACAAATATGATTGTGGTATTAATCTGGTAGAGAAAGAGAAAGAGATTGATACCAAAATCTTTTATAAGCTCATCCGACTTCCTTAGATATGTCCATAAAACCCATTGTTACCATAAGCGTGGATAAGCTCCTCCTACTTCCTTAGATATGTCCATAAAACCCATTGTTACTTTCGCCAAATAGGAATATTTTGAAATTAAAAATTTACCCCTTACATTTTTTTAAATATCTCAAAAACTATACAAAAGTGAGGTGTGAAATGTTGATTTTCTGAAAGCCCAGAAAATTCACTATCATTTACAAATAAAAAAAAATATTTTTTTTTTTGAAAAATTGCAAGATAGATAAGAAACCTAAATATATATTATGTAATTTTTGTTTTTCTTATCTATTTTGTAATTTTTCAAAAAAAAAAAATATTTTTTTTTCTTGAAAAATTACAAAATAGATACAAAAATTACAAATTAGACGGGGTCTTATCTATTTTGCAATTTTTTTGATAGGGAATTTTCTGGGCTTTCAGAAAATCAACATTTCACACCTCACTTTTGTATAGTTTTTGAGATATTTAAAAAAATGTAAATTTACATTTTTTTAATTTTCTCAAAAACTATACAGAAGTAAGATGTAAAATGTAGATTTTTAGAAAGCCCAGGATATACCCTATCATTTAAAAATAAAAAAAAATATTTTATTTTTTTTGAAAAATTACAAAAAAAAAATGCTAAATTTACAATTTTTTAAATTTATTTTATTTTTTTTGAAAAATTACATTCAAGAGTCAAGTGTAATCGCGGCTAGTTGTGTTTGCTTATCGCTCTAGATAAAATTTAAATTTTATAGTGTTTTTAACATCAATAATTTAAAATATATAATATAAAGAAGTTAATAACAATTAACTGTGTTTAAAAAATATTAGTGCGCATATGACACTTTCTAAAAGTTTAATATAAAATTAAACAAACTATCATTAAATGTTAAAAAAAAACACACCACATAAAACAAATAATACAAGTGTGTATACATCTGATTTAAATTCAACACCAACATCTGTTTTTAATTCACCACGAACAACATTGCAACATTGGTGGTTTATGTCAATGCTAAGTCCAGCTTATGTCCGCGCTAAGTTAAAGTGTCGCCATCTATTGTACATAAATGGCAACATCTCCCAGCAAACAAAATGAAGACAGAACAAATGTACAGCATACTCAAACAACCGTAACTGATCGTAACACCTTTCCACTTCTTAGATTCAATAAGGAGATGGAAAATCTACTAAATCACCCAGATGAGAATGGCAATAGTACTTCCCAGCTCAAAAATAATAAAATAATTGAGTTGGAAAAATTAAATGCCCGGCTTCAAGACAGAATAAAATCTCTTGAAAAGTTTTGTACCTCTTTAAGAGACGAAAACAAATCTCTGCGTGAAGAAATTTTTGCAAAAAAATCCCTCTAATTCAGAAGAAGAGTTAGCCAAGGAAACAGAATGGATCGTTCATAGAAAACGAGCCTAAAAAAAAGAAAACCAAATGGGTCACAAATTCCAATTTCTAATAATTCAGCAAAAGAAACAACGTCATCTACAGCTGCTAGCTCAAATCCAATTAAGAAATCACAGCGCCCTCCCCCAATTGTGGTTAATAATATGAGCGATATTAAAAAGCTCCACAAAACAGTTAAAGAAAATGTTAAACAAGGATATATATCAAAATCTTGGATAAGCTCCTCCTACTTCCTTAGATATGTCCATAAAACCCATTGTTACTTTCGCCAAATAGGAATATTTTGAAATGAAAAATTAACCCCTTAAATCCCACCCACAATTATGATTGATGCATTAATCTGCTATAGAATCTTCCAAAGAAGAGATTGATACCATAATCGTGGATAAGCTACTCCTACTTCCTTAGATAAGGCCATCCCACACACAGTTACTTTAACCAAATACGGCAAAAAAGGCCTATTTTGATATTAAAAATTAACCCCTTGAACCCCACCCACAATATGATTGTGGTATTAATCTGGTAGAGAATCTCCCAAAGAAGAGAGTGATACCAAAATCTTGGATAAAGCTCCTCCTACTCCTAAGATATGTTATAAAACCCATTGTACTTTCGCCAAATAGGAATATTTTGAAATTAAAAATTAACCCCTTAAAATCCCACCCACAATTATGATTGATGCATTAATCTGCTATAGAATCTTCCAA
>CM037854.1:179303222-179325134 GCA_021234595.1 Delia radicum
TGTCAGTAGAGTTTTAAGATGATCAAAAGCCTGTTGTTGTTCGGTGGTCCATTTCCACACGGCATTCTTTTTAGACAGCGCTGATAATGGTTTGGACACATCGGCAAAAGATGGTATAAAGCGGCGATACCAAGAGCAAGCTTGCAAAAAGGAAAGCATTTCCTTCACATTCCTCGGCTCGTTGCGCTGACTCAAAGCAGTTACCTTTTCTGGATCTGTCATGATACCTTCAGGTGTAGCACATGACCCAAATATTTTACTTCACTACAAGCGAATCTACATTTGCGTAAGTTAACTTTGAGACCAAATTCTCTAAGTCGCTTAAATATTTGTTGTAAATCTTTTAAATGTTGTTCAAAACTGGAAGAGCATGAGATGATGTCATCTAAATATGCCAATAATATGGTGTCTCCCAGAGATGTTTTCAATCGATCAATAAGTCTCTGAAAGGTGGCTGGAGCATTTCGTAAACCAAATGGCATACGAGTGAACTTGTACATACCAAATGGAGTCACAAACGCTGTTTTGTCCTGATCCTCAGAATGAACTCCGATTTGCCAGTAGCCGCTTTGCAAATCAAGTGTTGACATATAGCTAGTAGCTTTAGCTTCATGTAGAATATCATCAACTCTGGGCAATGGATAACGATCTGGTTTGGTAATAGCATTTAGCTCACGATAGTCTATACATACTCGGATTCCACCCGTTTTCTTTGGTATTATCACCACAGGAGCAGCCCAGGCGGACTGACACTCGACAACGACTCCTGCATTTATCATCTTTACAATTTCATCTTTTAGAGCATGCTTTCTAGTTGGCGATAACCGATATGGTGGGATAGCTATTGGATCATGTTCCTCAGTATGAATGCGGTGTATAGCAAAAGGTGTTGCACTAGCTGATTCTCTAAAAATATCATCATTGGAAACCAATAATTTGTCCAAATCGTTTCGTTGTGCATCTGTGAGCCCAATACCATCAGAATCTTTTAAAATGTGGATATCTAATGAGTATAATGGCAAAAAAATTTCGTCAAGGTATTCGTCTTGTTGAGTTCTTCTGGTTTTTGACGGTGGAGCAAAAAGTCTAGAGGCTTCACCAGGTGTCCTCTGTCCAGAAGGCAAAGCATTCTCAAAGATAGCCTGAATTGATTGTGGTGAATAGTCGTTATTACCTTGAGGTGGTGGTGGTAGTGGTTTCATAAATACATCATCCAAGGCTGCTGCTGGAAAAGTATTAGAAAAGTAATACTTACAACAGGCAAAGGCCTTTCAAATCCATTTGGTGTTTTAGGTAAAGGAGAAATAATTTTTCTTTCCTCCATAAACTTAATGAATGCGGATACTTCCTTAACAGCTTTAGAACAAGGAGAGCTTTCTTCGCCATTCAAGTCCATTGCAAAAACACCAATATCCACTGGGTTTGTAAATAGATACCTGGTTTTGGGTTCGTCCTCAAAATACCAGCACTTCTGAGCCATATTAAGCACTATGCCCGATTGTTCCAAAAAGTCAGAACCAAGTAGAGTACGATTTTTCGTAGCATTTGGAAGATAAATTAATCTTATTTTCCGGAGTCTGTTGCCGATAGTCACATCACAAATCGTGCTCATCACTTTGCATGTAGTAACAGATCCGTCAGCCAAACAAATATCTGCACGAACGTCTTGAAAAATACTTCCATTTCTCGTTAAAATTTTCTTCAGGTTAAGGCTGGCAACGCTAGTTTTTGCGCCACTATCAAAAACAGCTTCACCTTTTAAGCCAAAAATTTCGATATGTGCCGTAGGCAACTCGTGACCGATAATTGTTGATGAAATTGAGTTAAATGACAAATATTGCGGGCTCTCTTTCGAACGATTGCTGCAAGTTGGGCAATTCGCTCTGTACACCCCCGGTGCACCACAGCCATAGCAAGAAAATGTAGGCTTCTTTAGAAATTGTTGTTGACTTACTTGTCGTTGTTGCTGACTTAAAGGCACGTTTACTGTTTGTTGCTGCTCTACATTTGGTTTAGGTTCGTGTTGTTCATCGCGTTTCTTCTTTTTAAAACAATTTTCTATAGTATGGCCTTTGGCACGGCAAAATACGCACCGAATATTTGTTGAAACTTCTCTTTTTATTTCGGTAGCTATGGCTGCTGGTGCTCTGGATTCTGTTAAAAACATTTCCGCCTCTCTGCCCGCAGAAATAAGTTCCGCGAATGTTTTTATATTTTCTCGGCGAACACGATCACGAATATTTACATTCAAAAACCCATAAATCATATTGAGCTGTATCTCTTCATTGACAGAAACTTGCAGCTGAGAGAATAATAATCTCTTTTTGCAGATAAAACTATCAGTTGGTTCCTGCTTTTGTTGTTTTGCATCAAATATACTTGCAAAAATCCGCCAGTCTGGCATTGGAGGAGTAAAAGTTGTGCGTATAATGCTTTTAGCGTCGTCAAATGTTGTGACTGTATCCTTTATGCCAATCCACCACGTAGCAGCATAATCTTCTAACAGTAGGGGCATTCCTCTTACTGCGTCAACATCTGATATTTTCTCAATATCTTTATACACGCTTATGGCAGCCAGAAACTCTTCTACAGCAGCAGGATCTCTTTGCCCTTTATAGCGCGATGTACACTGACTAAATGAACCGCATCTGCCGGTACCACCCATAGCTGCTAAAATCTGCTGGAACTGTTCAGCTGAAAATGTTGCCATTTTGTTGTCTTCTTCACTAGTTTGCGTAGAATCTAATACGTCGGCTTCAAAATATTCTTCACTACTTGCACTTACTTCGCTGATTTCGTTGGCTTCGAAGTCTTCTTCGTCGTCGTCAAAATCTTCTACGGCGTTAATGTCGTTGGCGTCGAAAGTTTCTTCTGCGACGTTAATTTTGTCGGCGTCAAAATTTTCTTCGTCTTCGGCGTCGAAATTTTTTTCTGCGGCGTTGATTTTGTCGGCGTCAAAATCTTCTTCAATATTTTTAGGCAACGGCGTTGTTTTCTTCGGCTTTGTAGTCTTCTTCGGTTTGTCGCTTTTCGTAGCCACTGAGTTGGGCGCCAATGTATCAATCTTATTTCGAAGATTGTATGCGTTCATTAAATAATTAAAAAAACTATATTCTTATCTTATTTAAAATGGTTTTTATTAGTATTCTTTAGTTTTTAACAGAAATATCCCACCTGGAACTAATTAAAGCCTAGGTATTAGAAGTGTTCTGTTTGACGGCAGAAAGCTAATTGAAAAATGTTCACAAATGGCGCTCTATTTATACCATTTGTAAACGTTTTTCAATACTGAGTTGTAAAAATATGTAGTAGAACTAATAAATATACAGCGTTGTATTAACATTAATATCAACAGTGTTGTATTCAATAAATGAAAGATAAATGTCCGTTAAATTCAAAATCAAAGTAAAATATACAGAGTTGTATCAAAATGAATTATCAAAGTTAAATTAAACGTTAATTTCAAATGTTAAATAATAGCTAATGGAAAAATAAATGAATTTAATTAATATGAATTGAATAAATATAAATGTAGACTGCTTCAGTCTCCCCCTCTGATGCCGAAAACGTCCCGATGAGGCATCAGCAAACAATTCATTTTCGTGGGCGACCTCTTCTTCGCAACATCCTAATTGGCTGCAAGACTTCATCAGATGAGCCTACCACTGGCGTTAAGGCTGATGCGTGATAAGTTCCCAATGGTAAATTGATGTCATCTTCATGAGCAATTACATATGATGTTGTTCCTTTTCGTTCAATGACGACGTATGGGCCATCTCGCTTTGGCACAAACTTGGATGTAACACCTTTGTTACTGTTACTTAAAACGTGCGTAGTAACTAAAACTTTAGATCCAACTTCAAATGGTGGTTGGCTTCGTCGATGATCATTGCTATTACGTTTGTTATGATCTTGTTGTTTATTCACATTTTCTTTAACGTCCTTGAATACATCTATTAAGATTTTAAGATATGGTGTGATTTCAGCTACAAAATTCTCAGACTGAACAATGGCTCTGAGGTCACGTTGCACATCACATAAGGTTCTTAATTCTCGTCCAAATGTTAAATACGCTGCTGTATACTTCGTACTTTGACAATATGTTGTGTTCATTGCGAATCGGATACTTGGGAGTTTTTCATCCCAATTCTGATGATCATTTCCAACTAATATTGCTAGTTGTGCCTTCATGTCTCGATTTTTACGTTCAACTGGATTGGCCTCGGGATGATACACTGGTGTGAGCACATGTTGTATATTCAAACAAAAAACAACTTTTTGCATAACAGCGGAAACAAATTGAACACCTTTATCGCTGATGATTTTCCTAGGTATACCATATCGTAAAAACACTTCATCTATAAGTGTTTTGGCGCAGGCTTGAGCTGTAGCAACTTCTAATGCAAATAGTTCAACCCATCTGCTGGCAATATCTTCTACGATAAAAATCCACTGGCACCCTCTTGGCGAAACAGGCAGTGGACCAAACAAATCAATAGCAACCACTTCAAAACGCTGATTACTTGATACAGTCTGGTATAGACCTGCTGGTTTTAAATTTGTTGCTTTATATCTTTGGCATTCAATACATTCTTTGACATGTTTAACGATGTCTTTTCGAATACCAGGCCAATAGTATTTTGACGTTATTTTGTGTGTAGTTCTCTCAATCCCATAGTGACCGGCGGTTTCATCATTGTGGTAGTAATTAAGGATTTACGTTCTTTCATCTCTGGGTATCACAAGTTGAGCATCTTCACAGTCTTCGTTATTGTAGCAGTATAATATAGCATCGTTCATTACATAGCCTCGTTTTGACCAGTATGCTATATCTTCACTATTGTTTTCAAAACACTCAATAATTACCTTCAGTTCCGGGTCCTTCAATTGTTCTTCTCTTATTTCGATGGCACTTTTTCTTGGCATTTCGATGGAAAAGGCACAAATATCACATGGATTTTTCTCATCATGATCATTTTTACATGGTGGTCTGGATAACGTGTCGGCAATAACATTGGTTTTCCCAGGTTTGTATTCAATATTTATATTGAATGGTTGTAACAACAGCGCCCATCTTGCCAGACGACCAGTTGGTGATTTTATAGTCATTAACCATTTTAATGGTTGATGATCTGTGATGAGTTTCACAGAAGCTCCCTCAATGTAACCACGAAATTTCTGCACAGCCCATACAATTGCCAGGGCTTCACGTTCAATGGTAGAGTAGTTCTGTTCAGCGTTAGACAGCAGTCTGCTGGCATATTCTATAGGGTGCTCATCTGCACCCTCCCCCTGGAGCAAAACTGCCCCAAGTGCATAACCACTAGCATCCGTTTTCAATACAAATGGCTCGTCATCTGCGGCTTGCTTCAATATAGGTGCGGATGTCAGTAGAGTTTTAAGATGATCAAAAGCCTGTTGTTGTTCGGTGGTCCATTTCCACACGGCATTCTTTTAAGACAGCGTTGATAATGGTTTGGACACATCGGCAAAAGATGGTATAAAGCGGCGATACCAAGAGCAAGCTTGCAAAAAGGAAAGCATTTCCTTCACATTCCTCGGCTCGTTGCGCTGACTCAAAGCAGTTACCTTTTCTGGATCTGTCATGATACCTTCAGGTGTTAGCACATGACCCAAATATTTTACTTCACTACAAGCGAATCTACATTTGCGTAAGTTAACTTTAAGACCAAATTCTCTAAGTCGCTTAAATATTTGTTGTAAATCTTTTAAATGTTGTTCAAAACTGGAAGAGCATGAGATGATGTCATCTAAATATGCCAATAATATGGTGTCTCCCAGAGATGTTTTCAATCGATCAATAAGTCTCTGAAAGGTGGCTGGAGCATTTCGTAAACCAAATGGCATACGAGTGAACTTGTACATACCAAATGGAGTCACAAACGCTGTTTTGTCCTGATCCTCAGAATGAACTCCGATTTGCCAGTAGCCGCTTTGCAAATCAAGTGTTGACATATAGCTAGTAGCTTTAGCTTCATGTAGAATATCATCAACTCTGGGCAATGGATAACGATCTGGTTTGGTAATAGCATTTAGCTCACGATAGTCTATACATACTCGGATTCCACCCGTTTTCTTTGGTATTATCACCACAGGAGCAGCCCAGGCGGACTGACACTCGACAACGACTCCTGCATTTATCATCTTTACAATTTCATCTTTTAGAGCATGCTTTCTAGTTGGCGATAACCGATATGGTGGGATAGCTATTGGATCATGTTCCTCAGTATGAATGCGGTGTATAGCAAAAGGTGTTGCACTAGCTGATTCTCTAAAAATATCATCATTGGAAACCAATAATTTGTCCAAATCGTTTCGTTGTGCATCTGTGAGCCCAATACCATCAGAATCTTTTAAAATGTGGATATCTAATGAGTATAATGGCAAAAAAATTTCGTCAAGGTATTCGTCTTGTTGAGTTCTTCTGGTTTTTGACGGTGGAGCAAAAAGTCTAGAGGCTTCACCAGGTGTCCTCTGTCCAGAAGGCAAAGCATTCTCAAAGATAGCCTGAATTGATTGTGGTGAATAGTCGTTATTACCTTGAGGTGGTGGTGGTAGTGGTTTCATAAATACATCATCCAAGGCTGCTGCTGGAAAAGTATTAGAAAAGTAATACTTACAACAGGCAAAGGCCTTTCAAATCCATTTGGTGTTTTAGGTAAAGGAGAAATAATTTTTCTTTCCTCCATAAACTTAATGAATGCGGATACTTCCTTAACAGCTTTAGAACAAGGAGAGCTTTCTTCGCCATTCAAGTCCATTGCAAAAACACCAATATCCACTGGGTTTGTAAATAGATACCTGGTTTTGGGTTCGTCCTCAAAATACCAGCACTTCTGAGCCATATTAAGCACTATGCCCGATTGTTCCAAAAAGTCAGAACCAAGTAGAGTACGATTTTTCGTAGCATTTGGAAGATAAATTAATCTTATTTTCCGGAGTCTGTTGTCGATAGTCACATCACAAATCGTGCTCATCACTTTGCATGTAGTAACAGATCCGTCAGCCAAACAAATATCTGCACGAACGTCTTGAAAAATACTTCCATTTCTCGTTAAAATTTTCTTCAGGTTAAGGCTGGCAACGCTAGTTTTTGCGCCACTATCAAAAACAGCTTCACCTTTTAAGCCAAAAATTTCGATATGTGCCGTAGGCAACTCGTGACCGATAATTGTTGATGAAATTGAGTTAAATGACAAATATTGCGGGCTCTCTTTCGAACGATTGCTGCAAGTTGGGCAATTCGCTCTGTACACCCCCGGTGCACCACAGCCATAGCAAGAAAATGTAGGCTTCTTTAGAAATTGTTGTTGACTTACTTGTCGTTGTTGCTGACTTAAAGGCACGTTTACTGTTTGTTGCTGCTCTACATTTGGTTTAGGTTCGTGTTGTTCATCGCGTTTCTTCTTTTTAAAACAATTTTCTATAGTATGGCCTTTGGCACGGCAAAATACGCACCGAATATTTGTTGAAACTTCTCTTTTTATTTCGGTAGCTATGGTTGCTGGTGCTCTGGATTCTGTTAAAAACATTTCCGCCTCTCTGCCCGCAGACATAAGTTCCGCGAATGTTTTTATATTTTCTCGGCGAACACGATCACGAATATTTACATTCAAAAACCCATAAATCATATTGAGCTGTATCTCTTCATTGACAGAAACTTGCAGCTGAGAGAATAATAATCTCTTTTTGCAGATAAAACTATCAGTTGGTTCCTGCTTTTGTTGTTTTGCATCAAATATACTTGCAAAAATCCGCCAGTCTGGCATTGGAGGAGTAAAAGTTGTGCGTATAATGCTTTTAGCGTCGTCAAATGTTGTGACTGTATCCTTTATGCCAATCCACCACGTAGCAGCATAATCTTCTAACAGTAGGGGCATTCCTCTTACTGCGTCAACATCTGATATTTTCTCAATATCTTTATACACGCTTATGGCAGCCAGAAACTCTTCTACAGCAGCAGGATCTCTTTGCCCTTTATAGCGCGATGTACACTGACTAAATGAACCGCATCTGCCGGTACCACCCATAGCTGCTAAAATCTGCTGGAACTGTTCAGCTGAAAATGTTGCCATTTTGTTGTCTTCTTCACTAGTTTGCGTAGAATCTAATACGTCGGCTTCAAAATATTCTTCACTATTTGCACTTACTTCGCTGATTTCGTTGGCTTCGAAGTCTTCTTCGTCGTCGTCAAAATCTTCTACGGCGTTAATGTCGTTGGCGTCGAAATTTTCTTCTGCGACGTTAATTTTGTCGGCGTCAAAATCTTCTTCAATATTTTTAGGCAACGGCGTTGTTTTCTTCGGCTTTGTAGTCTTCTTCGGTTTGTCGCTTTTCGTAGCCACTGAGTTGGGCGCCAATGTATCAATCTTATTTCGAAGATTGTATGCGTTCATTAAATAATTAAAAAAACTATATTCTTATCTTATTTAAAATGGTTTTTTTAGTATTCTTTAGTTTTTAACAGAAATATCCCACCTGGAACTAATTAAAGCCTAGGTATTAGAAGTGTTCTGTTTGACGGCAGAAAGCTAATTGAAAAATGTTCACAAATGGCGCTCTATTTATACCATTTGTAAACGTTTTTCAATACTGAGTTGTAAAAATATGTAGTAGAACTAATAAATATACAGCGTTGTATTAACATTAATATCAACAGTGTTGTATTCAATAAATGAAAGATAAATGTCCGTTAAATTCAAAATCAAAGTAAAATATACAGAGTTGTATCAAAATGAATTATCAAAGTTAAATTAAACGTTAATTTCAAATGTTAAATAATAGCTAATGGAAAAATAAATGAATTTAATTAATATGAATTGAATAAATATAAATGTAGACTGCTTCACCTATCATTTAAAAATAAAAAAAAAATATTTTTTTTTTTTTTTGAAAAATTACAAATTTTTTTTGTAATTTTTAATTTTATTTAAATTTTACAAAAGTGAGGTGTGAAATGTTGATTTTCTGAAAGCCCAGAAAATTCCCTATCATTTAAAAATAAAAAAATATATATATATTTTTTTTTTTGAAAAATTACAAAATAGATAAGACCTTATCTAATTTGTAATTTTTGTATCTATTTTGTAATTTTTCAAAAAAAAAAAATATTTTCTTTTTATTTTTAAATGATAGGGAATTTCTCGGCTTTCAGAAAATCAACATTTCACACCTCACTTTTGTAAAATTTAAATAAAATTAAAAATTACAAAAAAAATTTGTAATTTTTCAAAAAAAAAAAAAAAAATATTTTTTTTTTATTTTTAAATGATAGGGAATTTTCTGGGCTTTCGGAAAATCAACATTTCACACCTCACTTTTGTATAGTTTTTGAGATACTTAAAAAAATGTAAATTTACATTTTTTTAATTTTCTCAAAAACTATACAGAAGTAATATGTAAAATGTAGATTTTTAGAAAGCCCAGGATATACCCTATCATTTAAAAATAAAAAAAAATATTTTATTTTTTTTTGAAAAATTACGAAAAAAATTGGAAAATTTAAATTAAATTAAAAATTACAAGAAAAATTTGTAATTTTTCAAAAAAAAAAAAATAATTTTTTATTATTAAATGATAGGGAATTTTCTGGGCTTTCAGAAAATCAACATTTCACACCTCACTTTTGTATAGTTTTTGAGATATTTAAAAAAATGTAAATTTACATTTTTTTAATTTTCTCAAAAACTATACAGAAGTAAGATGTAAAATGTAGATTTTTAGAAAGCCCACGATATACCCTATCATTTAAAAATAAAAAAAAATATTTAATTTTTTTTGAAAAATTACAAAAAAAATTGTAAATAAAATTAAAAATTACAAAAAAAAAAATTTTAATTTTTTATTTTTAAAAGATAGGGAATTTTATGGGCTTTCAGAAAATCAACATTTCACACCTCTGATTTTCTGAAAGCCCATAAAATTCCCTATCATTTAAAAATAAAAAATTAAATTTTTTTTTTTTTTGAAAATTTTTTTTTGTAATTTTTAATTTTATTTACAATTTTTTTTGTAATTTTTCAAAAAAAATTAAATATTTTTTTTTATTTTTAAATGATAGGGTATATCCTGGGCTTTCTAAAAATCTACATTTTACATCTTACTTCTGTATAGTTTTTGAGAAAATTAAAAAAATGTAAATTTACATTTTTTTAAATATCTCAAAAACTATACAAAAGTGAGGTGTGAAATGTTGATTTTCTGAAAGCCCAGAAAATTCCCTATCATTTAAAAATAAAAAATTAATATTTTTTTTTTTTTTTGAAAAATTACAAACTTTTTTTGTAATTTTTAATTTTATTTAAATTTTACAATTTTTTTTGTAATTTTTCAAAAAAAATTAAATATTTTTTTTTTATTTTTAAATGATAGGGTATATCCTGGGCTTTCTAAAAATCTACATTTTACATCTTACTTCTGTATAGTTTTTGAGAAAATGAAAAAAAATGTAAATTTACATTTTTTTAAATATCTCAAAAACTATACAAAAGTGAGGTGTGAAATGTTGATTTTCTGAAAGCCCAGAAAATTCCCTATCATTTAAAAATAAAAAATTGAAATTTTTTTTTTTTTGAAAAATTACAATTTTTTTTTGTAATTTTTAATTTATTTAAATTTTACAATTTTTTTGTAATTTTTCAAAAAAAAATGAAATATTTTTTTTTTTATTTTTAAATGATAGGGTATATCCTGGGCTTTCTAAAAATTTACATTTTACATCTTACTTCTGTATAGTTTTTGAGAAAAAAAAAAAAATTTTAATTTTTTATTTTT
This sequence comes from Delia radicum, assembly GCA_021234595.1. NCBI lineage: Eukaryota > Metazoa > Arthropoda > Insecta > Diptera > Anthomyiidae > Delia > Delia radicum. Next base: position 179,314,017 of record CM037854.1, read on the forward strand.
AAATGATAGGGAATTTTCTTGGCTTTCAGAAAATCAACATTTCACACCTCACTTTTGTATAATTTTTGAGATATTTAAAAAATGTAAATTTACATTTTTTTAAATTGTAAAATTTAAATAAAATTAAAAATTACAAAAAAAATTTGTAATTTTTCAAAAAAAAAAAAATTAATTTTTTATTTTTAAATGATAGGGAATTTTCTGGGCTTTCAGAAAATCAACATTTCACACCTCACTTTTGTATAGTTTTTGAGATATTTAAAAAAATGTAAATTTACATTTTTTTAATTTTCTCAAAAACTATACAGAAGTAAGATGTAAAATGTAGATTTTTAGAAAGCCCAGGATATACCCTATCATTTAAAAATAAAAAAAAAATATTTAATTTTTTTTGAAAAATTACAAAAAAAATTGTAAATAAAATTAAAAATTACAAAAAAAAAAAAAAAATTTTAATTTTTTATTTTTAAATGATAGGGAATTTTCTGGGCTTTCAGAAAATCAACATTTCACACCTCTGATTTTCTGAAAGCCCATAAAATTCCCTATCATTTAAAAATAAAAAATTAAATTTTTTTTTTAATTTACATTTTTTTAAATATCTCAAAAACTATACAAAAGTGAGGTGTGAAATGTTGATTTTCTGAAAGCCCAGAAAATTTCCTATCATTTAAAAATAAAAAAAATAATTTTTTTTTTCTCAAAAACTATACAGAAGTAAGATGTAAAATGTAAATTTTTAGAAAGCCCAGGATATACCCTATCATTTAAAAATAAAAAAAAATATTTCATTTTTTTTTTGAAAAATTACAAAAAATTGTAAAATTTAAATAAATTAAAAATTACAAAAAAAATTTGTTTTTTTTCAAAAAAAAAAAATTTTAATTTTTTATTTTTAAATGATAGGGAATTTTCTGGGCTCTCAGAAAATCAACATTTCACACCTCACTTTTGTATAGTTTTTGAGATATTTAAAAAATGTAAATTTACATTTTTTTTAATTTTCTCAAAAACTATACAGAAGTAAGATGTAAAATGTAGATTTTTAGAAAGCCCAGGATATACCCTATCATTTAAAAATAAAAAAAAAATATTTCATTTTTTTGAAAAATTACAAAAAAAATTGTAAATAAAATTAAAAATTACAAAAAAAAATTTCAAAAAAAAAAAAAAATTTTAATTTTTTATTTTTATTTTTAAATGATAGAGAATTTTCTGGGCTTTCAGAAAATCAACATTTCACACCTCTGATTTTCTGAAAGCCCATAAAATTCCCTATCATTTAAAAATAAAAAATAAATTTTTTTTCAAAAACTATACAAAAGTGAGGTGTGAAATGTTGATTTTCTGAAAGCCCAGAAAATTCCCTATCATTTAAAAATAAAAAAAAAATATTTTTTTTTTTTTTTTGAAAAATTACAAATTTTTTTTGTAATTTTTAATTTTATTTAAATTTTACAAAAGTGAGGTGTGAAATGTTGATTTTCTGAAAGCCCAGAAAATTCCCTATCATTTAAAAATAAAAAAAATATATATTTTTTTTTTTTTTTAAAAATTACAAAATAGATAAGACCTTATCTAATTTGTAATTTTTGTATCTATTTTGTAATTTTTCAAAAAAAAAAATATTTTTTTTTATTTTTAAATGATAGCGAATTTCTGGGGTTTCAGAAAATCAACATTTCACACCTCACTTTTGAAAATTTAAATAAAATTAAAAATTACAAAAAAAATTTGTAATTTTTCAAAAAAAAAAAAAATATTTTTTTTTTAGTTTTAAATGATAGGGAATTTTCTGGGCTTTCAGAAAATCAACATTTCACACCTCACTTTTGTATAGTTTTTGAGATACTTAAAAAAATGTAAATTTACATTTTTTTAATTTTCTCAAAAACTATACAGAGGTAATATGTAAAATGTAGATTTTTAGAAAGCCCAGGATATACCCTATCATTTAAAAATAAAAAAAAAATATTTCATTTTTTTTTGAAAAATTACAAAAAAAATTGTAAAATTTAAATAAAATTAAAAATTACAAAAAAAATTTGTAATTTTTCAAAAAAAAAAAATTAATTTTTTATTTTTAAATGATAGGGAATTTTCTTGGCTTTCAGAAAATCAACATTTCACACCTCACTTTTGTATAGTTTTTGAGATATTTAAAAAATGTAAATTTACATTTTTTTAATTTTCTCAAAAACTATACAGAAGTAAGATGTAAAATGTAGATTTTTAGAAAGCCCAGGATATACCCTATCATTTAAAAATAAAAAAAAATATTTAATTTTTTTTGAAAAATTACAAAAAAAATTGTAAATAAAATTAAAAATTACAAAAAAAAAATTTTCAAAAAAAAAAAAAAAATTTAATTTTTTATTTTTAAATGATAGGGAATTTTATGAGCTTTCAGAAAATCAGAGGTGTGAAATGTTGATTTTCTGAAAGCCCAGAAAATTCCCTATCATTTAAAAATAAAAAATTGAAATTTTTTTTTTTTTGAAAAATTACAAATTTTTTTTGTAATTTTTAATTTATTTAAATTTTACAATTTTTTTGTAATTTTTCAAAAAATTTTTAATTTTCTCAAAAACTATACAGAAGTAAGATGTAAAATGTAGATTTTTAGAAAGCCCAGGATATACCCTATCATTTAAAAAAAAAATATTTCATTTTTTTTGAAAAATTACAAAAAAAATTGTAAATAAAATTAAAAATTACAAAAAAAAAAATTTTAATTTTTTATTTTTAAATGATAGGCAATTTTCTGGGCTTTCAGAAAATCAACATTTCACACCTCTGATTTTCTGAAAGCCCATAAAATTCCCTATCATTTAAAAATAAAAAATTAAATTTTTTTTTTTTTTGAAAATTTTTTTTTGTAATTTTTAATTTTATTTACAATTTTTTTTGTAATTTTTCAAAAAAAATTAAATATTTTTTTTTATTTTTAAATGATAGGGTATATCCTGGGCTTTCTAAAAATCTACATTTTACATCTTACTTCTGTATAGTTTTTGAGAAAATTAAAAAAAAGTAAATTTACATTTTTTTTAAATATCTCAAAAACTATACAAAAGTGAGGTGTGAAATGTTGATTTTCTGAAAGCCCAGAAAATTCCCTATCATTTAAAAATAAAAAAAAAATATTTTTTTTTTTTTTTTGAAAAATTACAAATTTTTTTTGTAATTTTTAATTTTATTTAAATTTTACAAAAGTGAGGTGTGAAATGTTGATTTTCTGAAAGCCCAGAAAATTCCCTATCATTTAAAAATAAAAAAATATATATTTTTTTTTTTTGAAAAATTACAAAATAGATAAGACCTTATCTAATTTGTAATTTTTGTATCTATTTTGTAATTTTTCAAAAAAAAAAATATTTTTTTTTATTTTTAAATGATAGGGAATTTCTGGGCTTTCAGAAAATCAACATTTCACACCTTCCTTTTGTAAAATTTAAATAAAATTAAAAATTACAAAAAAAATTTGTAATTTTTCAAAAAAAAAAAAAAATATTTTTTTTTTATTTTTAAATGATAGGGAATTTTCTGGGCTTTCAGAAAATCAACATTTCACACCTCACTTTTGTATAGTTTTTGAGATACTTAAAAAAATGTAAATTTACATTTTTTTAATTTTCTCAAAAACTATACAGAAGTAATATGTAAAATGTAGATTTTTAGAAAGCCCAGGATATACCCTATCATTTAAAAATAAAAAAAAAATATTTTATTTTTTTTTGAAAAATTACAAAAAAAAATTGGAAAATTTAAATAAAATTAAAAATTACAATACAACAACAGATAATAACACATAATAGATTTAAACAAGGTAAACATATTTTAAGATATAGCATCGTCGGTTTCGTACAGTACAGTACAAATGTCAAATATTAAATTTTTTTTTCCTAACTACATTTTCTTTTGTTTTAAATTAAAGTTAAAACTTTTAAATCACTCTAAATTAAAATTTAAAATTATAAACTTTAATTTGAAAGTTATAAGTTTTAATATAATAATACTTTTTTAAAAAAAAAAGGAAATTTAAAAATTTTAAATTTAAAGTTATAAAATTTGAAAATTATAAATTCAAAATTTTAAAATTGAATTTAAAAATTATAAATTATAAAAAAAAAAAAAAATTTTTAAAGTTAAATTTTTTTTTGAAAATATTGAAAAATAATTAATTAACTACCGTAGTGACTAATATAAAATTAATAAAATTTAAAACTACATAAATCTTCTTAAAGTTGTAGAATTGTTAATTTTGAATTATTTTCAAATTGTTTTTAGCATACTTTTTAAATATTTAAAACACTACGTTTTAAAAAAAAAAAAAAAAAAAAAAATTTTGAAAAACTTGAATGAAAATTTTGTAAATTTGCTAGAAAAAATTAAAGATTTGCAATAAAAGTTTTTAATTTAAAATACTTAAAAAAAAATTTTATTTAAAAAAAAAAAATTGAAAATTTTGTATCAACATTTTTATATAAACATTTTTTTATATATACATTGCAAAAAAAAAAACAGAGGATAATTTAAACCAAATATTATAACTACCAATGTGAAAGAAATAATACAAAATTGGTAACTAAAATTAATAGAACAAAAAAAAAAAAAAAAAAAGAGAAAGAAAGTTCAAATTAAATAAATAAAAAAAAAATATTTTAATAAAAGATTATTATTTTTTTCAAAATCATTGAATATTATTTAAAGTTCATTGATTATTAAAAAAAAAAATTACTAACACTCTAATAACTATTTTTATTGACTATGGTGACTCCTACGGGACACTCCCCTAGTGCAATAAAAATCTACCGGTCATCAAATGATGTATGACCTATATTTGCCGTTGCAATTGGGATCTGTCTATCTGAAGGTGACGGATAACGAATGCCACGACAAATATATAATTTTTTTTAATTACTAAACAATTAACAAATCGAAATCCCTGTTAATAACAGCCCAATTAAACTTAGTTTAAGTAAATCAATGTAAACTTGATTTTTGCATATGTAATGGGTTGCATTATTGACAGAGATGGATAAGACCAGTGTTTTACACTGTAAATTTTAGTCTTGATTTTGAAAAACTGGCCGCACTTTCATGTGTATTAAAGTGCCACAAATCTAATATTTACGAAAATTTAATAACTTTACATTAAAGTTATCATTATTTGGAATTATTACTCCAACGCAAGGAATGCGAGAAAATGATTAAATGGCAGCACTAATCTGTGCACATAAGTATGCCACACTATTTAATCATTAATTTATTTCTTTTTAACCAAATATAATGAAGTATAAAAAAAAAAACTTTTATGGAATTTTAAGAAAAAATATTTTCTAATATCCAATTATTAATATTATCAATTTTTTATTTTATTTCTATATAAATTTCGTAAACTTAAATTGGAAATTCGGAAATTTTCCAACGATTCAAAAATAAAGTTTCTCAAATATTAAAGAAAATTTAATGAATCATTTTTGTATTTATGAAAATGATGCCATGACCAATGGATAAAAATTCGTTATAGTTTTCCTTGCAAACAACAAGAAAAACCCTTATAACAGGCGAATTGACATTGGGAATTTTCTAAAATAATAGTGAATTGAAATAGTAGAGTCTTTGAAAATATTTTTTTTTTGTAGACTTTGCTAATTCAAATCATCATTATTAAGGGAATATAATTTTTATTCCCATAGATTAACAACAAAGAAACTTTGAATATTTTTTTTACGTTTTTGATTGTTTTTACAATTATAATTGTTGTAATTATAATATTTTTATTGTTGTAAATACTAAGGTTCCTTTGAAATTCCTTAGATTTCTCAATATCACTTTATAGTAAGTTAATCTCCATAGAATATCTTGATTTTAAGTAGAATCATCACGGATGACAGCATAATAGCTAAGACTAATTGTACCCTGACGTACACATTGTGATACCAGAAAGAAATCATAACGATCGGAACGTGTTATGTTACAATCGACCACAGTACCATGCATACGGTTACTAGCGTTATTACCGCTAACGGTAAAATAACGTGTATTAATATGTTTTTGGACTACTATGAATGTTATTTTAATGGTCTGATTTATCACCTTTTGACGGGTAACGTCAAACAATGATAGATTATAACACTTTCCGGAAATTGATTATTTTCGATCTTAAAGGTCTTTAATGCCGAATTATTCCTTTACTATATCATTTTGTATAGTTTTGATTCAGCAATGCTGTAAAGACATCCTCTGAATTTCACCTTTGTGCTGTATCATGATATAATTCTATGCCACAAATCATATTTAACAACAACTACTAATAAAATGCTGTATTATAATGAAGCTATAGTCGTATAATCGGTATATCTTGACTTTCATTAAAAATATCAGTACTTTCTTTCATTATTGTTGTAATGTTTAAATGATTCCCGATTTGTAGCTCCTATCATATAAATCATGATGCATGACACGACTTATTTCTTTTCCTATCTCATCATGTAACAATTGTACCGTTAGATTTGCATTAGCAAAACTACCCTTTACTTTTGTTCCAATTATATCAAAATCAAATAATATATGTTTTGCTAGTTCGCCTATGAACTATCCTTGATTTTGATTTTCTTACTTGACTTTTACCCCTTTTGGCTCTGCAATGCTTAGCCTATTTTGTTGAGTAATAAAGACATGAGAAACCTGTGGGAATTCTCTTCTATAAAACAAACTCACACATTTCACTTATTAGTCAATATACTCATAATCCTTTATGGACACTCAAGAAAACCAAATCATATTTGGTTGGAATCTTTACACTGATGTAATCATTGTAGGCTATTAAGCCGTGAGTTTAGATTTCATCAGTACATGTTCCATTATGCTTGTCTCCACTCATTTATTTTCACTACATAAAGAAATATTTATTTATTTATATCTTTATACATATCTTATTCTGCTAATATTCTTTGTAAATTGTAATTTTGTATTTTTAAATACCTCAATTTACTTAATGCTAAATTCTATGTTCGTTTCACAATTATTTTTTTTGAGATTAACAATTTCCTTACAACGCACTATTTGTGTAATACGTGCAAATTGATCCAATTACGGACTATTTCGTAATGTAATAACGTTGAATTAATCCACATATTAAAAGTATTTATATACTTTACACGACTTAAATGAAACCGTGCAATTTCGACTCATTTTCCGCCTATATATTTCATGTAGACTTAAATGAAACTGCGCGATACGGACTCGGTTTCCGTCATATTTGTATGATTCACGTTATTGGTTCTTACGAACCATGAATGGATCTCATTTTCGGAATCAAAAATTGATTCGATTTAGTTGCTCTCGAAAGCAGCAGATTCAACTCTTGTGCAGACTATACGGATGCATCAAACATCAAAAATTGATTTTCGTACTTCATTATTTCATAACATCTCTACCCAGATACAAATACGTTAGAAATTACTAACAGTATATTTACCCTTACTGAATTTTGTTAAAGGTGCTAATAGTTTCAAAAGAAACTAATATAAATTTGAGGGAGACGTCCATCAAATTTTTAAATAATAAATGGCAGCGCGTTATGAAGATAATTCTTAATGAATTATATTACGGTACATTAGCCAGCCCCTTTGTTAATAGGATATTGACCTAGACTCAATCATCCTAAGTCTTGAAAAAGTAGACGGCAAGGCGAGGTGAACGGAGCCCGTTAAATAGGCCACATATATTTTGGATGGAACAATAAAAAGTGCACTTTTTGATAAGCATTGTAGAAATGCGCAATCGCGATTGTTATAAGTACCGGGGTATTCCAAAAAAGAAATATTTAGAGTTCTGATCTTAAATTGATCGAGCAGCTTGAGTGCTCTGGTCTGATCAAAGCTTAAATATTATGTCAAATAGAGACAGGAAACCCAATACCGGAACTAGAATTCCGAAGAAGTTGTATACCAAGTCTATTAAATAGACTTAGTGTTGAAGTTAAGGCAAGCTATTGCTAAAGGCATTGGAAATAATTCCACACGCCTCAGGTCCCGAGACCGGCAATTAGAGTCCTCTTCTTAAAACTTGATAAAAAAAAAAAAACGACGTGCCAAATTAACAACACAAATAAATTGCTAATGTATTCTAACATCACATTAGACATTAGCAGCACCATATATATATAAATATTAACAATACTACGTTAATAATAATAATAATAAAAAGAAAAAAACAGTAATAAAACGATTCAGTAAGAGGAAAAGGGAAAAAAGTTAACCTTTCAGTGACCAACTATCAGCACTGACAATTTGATTTTCTAATAAAATCTATAAATTATTTTATAAATCTAAAATTTATTTTTTATTTTTTCGGTTAACTAGCTTTTACACTAAGTGTAAAAAGCAAAAATTCATTGGTTAATACACAGCGCAATTATTTATGGTATTAAAATACCCACAATATATAATAAATATCGCTGATAATTCTCGTATCTCCTTAATAACACTTTATCTCCTTAATAACACTTTATGTCCTTAATAACATTTCATGTAGACTCTTCGAACAACAAATTTATTAACTGAATTATTACTTATGAACTTGGACACTGGAAAATACAATTATTGCCAAGTCCCATTTTTCTTTGAAAACATCGCATTCTTTGACATTAATGACCTTGCGGTAATGGCCATACCGGCGGGTACATGGAATTGAAAAGCATGTGATGTCTTTGATCTTCACAAATAATTAAAAAAAAAAATTACAGTATTATAAAGAAAAATGATAACATAAGTTACAAATAATACAGAAATAAAAATGTTGGTTGATTTCGCTTTTGCGATACATTTTATTTTTTTGAACAAAAATTTTTTATGAAGACGAATTACAATAATTTAAATCGTCTCTTAAATACTTTCTCAAGTTATCTTTTATTTTTTATATTTTCATTAAAAAGTTTCATAATAAATTGAAACAAATGTTATTAGAAATTGTTTCTTATTTAAGATCGATTGGTTTAAATTTCCTCTTGTTAATGTAATATTTTATTAAATAAGTTATATAAAAAGACCGATCAATAAGATACTATGATTGATCGATCTTTTTCCTAAAAAGGGAGGTGTAGTGTGTTTGATAAGTGTATATTGCCATGTAGTAGACAGGCAATATAACACCCATTCATTGTATGAAGTATCAACATACAATCTATGGAATGTCCATGCTACAAGCGACCTACAGTGTGGATTAATGCAAACATCAGCATTTCCCACACTTTAGCTGTAGCTAGTATTAAGTTTATTTTGTACTTAGATTTAAGTAATTTTAGATACTAATAAACAGTTGCTCATAAGAGCTTTCAAGAAGAACATGTTTTTTTAATAATTCACACATCATATATATTTTTTTTTTTTTGAAAAATTACAAAATAGATAAGACCTTATCTAATTTGTAATTTTTGTATCTATTTTGTAATTTTTCAAAAAAAAAAATATTTTTTTTTATTTTTAAATGATAGGGAATTTCTGGGCTTTCAGAAAATCAACATTTCACACCTCACTTTTGTAAAATTTAAATAAAATTAAAAATTACAAAAAAAAATTTGTAATTTTTCAAAAAAAAAAAAAAAAAAATATTTTTTTTTATTTTTAAATGATAGGGAATTTTCTGGGCTTTCAGAAAATCAACATTTCACACCTCACTTTTGTATAGTTTTTGAGATACTTAAAAAAATGTAAATTTACATTTTTTTAATTTTCTCAAAAACTATACAGAAGTAATATGTAAAATGTAGATTTTTAGAAAGCCCAGGATATACCCTATAATTTAAAAATAAAAAAAAAAATATTTCATTTTTTTTTTGAAAAATTACAAAAAAAATTTAAATAAAATTAAAAATTACAAAAAAAAATGTAATTTTTCAAAAAAAAAAAAAAAATAATTTTTTATTTTTAAATGATAGGGAATTTTCTGGGCTTTCAGAAAATCAACATTTCACACCTCACTTTTGTATAGTTTTTGAGATATTTAAAAAATGTAAATTACATTTTTTTAATTTTCTCAAAAACTATACAGATGTAAGATGTAAAATGTAGATTTTTAGAAAGCCCAGGATATACCCTATCATTTAAAAATAAAAAAAATATTTAATTTTTTTGAAAAATTACAAAAAAAAATGTAAATAAAATTAAAAATTACAAAAAAAAATTTTCAAAAATAAAAAAAATTAATTTTTTATTTTTAAATGATAGGGAATTTTATGGGCTTTCAGAAAATCAGAGGTGTGAAATGTTGATTTTCTGAAAGCCCAGAAAATTCCCTATCATTTAAAAATAAAAAATTAAAATTTTTTTTTTGTAATTTTTAATTTTATTTACAATTTTTTTTGTAATTTTTCAAAAAAATGAAATATTTTTTTTTATTTTTAAATGATAGGGTATATCCTGGGCTTTCTAAAAATCTACATTTTACATCTTACTTCTGTATAGTTTTTGAGAAAATTAAAAAAATGTAAATTTACATTTTTTAAATATCTCAAAAACTATACAAAAGTGAGGTGTGAAATGTTGATTTTCTGAAAGCCCAGAAAATTCCCTATCATTTAAAAATAAAAAATAAATTTTTTTTTTTGAAAAATTACAAATTTTTTTTTGTAATTTTTAATTTTATTTAAATTTTACAATTTTTTTTGTAATTTTTCAAAAAAAAATTAAATATTTTTTTTTTATTTTTAAATGATAGGGTATATCCTGGGCTTTCTAAAAATCTACATTTTACATATTACCTCTGTATAGTTTTTGAGAAAATTAAAAAAATGTAAATTTACATTTTTTTAAGTATCTCAAAAACTATACAAAAGTGAGGTGTGAAATGTTGATTTTCTGAAAGCCCAGAAAATTCACTATCATTTAAAACTAAAAAAAAAATATTTTTTTTTGAAAAATTACAAATTTTTTTTGTAATTTTTAGTTTTATTTAAATTTTCAAAAGTGAGGTGTGAAATGTTGATTTTCTGAAAGCCCAGAAAATTCCCTATCATTTAAAAATAAAAAATAAATTTTTTTTTTTGAAAAATTACAAATTTTTTTTGTAATTTTTAATTTTATTTAAATTTTACAATTTTTTTGTAATTTT
>CM037854.1:179325234-179342724 GCA_021234595.1 Delia radicum
AAAACGTGTATTGAATATTTACCAAAGGTAGACATACACACAAACAAGTTTTCAATTTATTTTTTGATCAATGGTTATAATCTTTAACTTCAAAATCATATGTATATTAGTTCTCATGTAGTGAGTAAACTAGTTCATATGAATGCTTGATGTTTGACATGGGATTGTTACCGCTTTCAAAACGTGTTCTGATGATGGGAACCTAGAAAATTCCCGAAATAGATCTATCAACACATTCCTGAAAGGGTCAAATAATAAATTTGAAAACAAAAACTCTATAGATTATTTGTTAGGACAATATCCTAATGAAGAAATATAGAGTATATGGCCTCGAACTTGAATAATTTTCATTTTCATTGCACAATTAAAGGTCGAAAAAACATAATTTTTATTTTTAATAAAAATTATAACAAACTTGTAAAAAAGGCAAAGTACCGCCTAGTTTACTTCCCCTGTTTTGTTTACAAACTTAACAAAACATAAAAAGGAGGAAAAAAACAAAAACGTGTATTGAATATTTACCAAAGGTAGACATACACACAAACAAGTTTTCAATTTATTTTTTGATCAATGGTTATAATCTTTAACTTCAAAATCATATGTATATTAGTTCTCATGTAGTGAGTAAACTAGTTCATATGAATGCTTGATGTTTGACATGGGATTGTTACCGCTTTCAAAACGTGTTCTGATGATGGGAACCTAGAAAATTCCCGAAATAGATCTATCAACACATTCCTGAAAGGGTCAAATAATAAATTTGAAAACAAAAACTCTATAGATTATTTGTTAGGACAATATCCTAATGAAGAAATATAGAGTATATGGCCTCGAACTTGAATAATTTTCATTTTCATTGCACAATTAAAGGTCGAAAAAACATAATTTTTATTTTTAATAAAAATTATAACAAACTTGTAAAAAAGGCAAAGTACCGCCTAGTTTACTTCCCCTGTTTTGTTTACAAACTTAACAAAACATAAAAAGGAGGAAAAAAACAAAAACGTGTATTGAATATTTACCAAAGGTAGACATACACACAAACAAGTTTTCAATTTATTTTTTGATCAATGGTTATAATCTTTAACTTCAAAATCATATGTATATTAGTTCTCATGTAGTGAGTAAACTAGTTCATATGAATGCTTGATGTTTGACATGGGATTGTTACCGCTTTCAAAACGTGTTCTGATGATGGGAACCTAGAAAATTCCCGAAATAGATCTATCAACACATTCCTGAAAGGGTCAAATAATAAATTTGAAAACAAAAACTCTATAGATTATTTGTTAGGACAATATCCTAATGAAGAAATATAGAGTATATGGCCTCGAACTTGAATAATTTTCATTTTCATTGCACAATTAAAGGTCGAAAAAACATAATTTTTATTTTTAATAAAAATTATAACAAACTTGTAAAAAAGGCAAAGTACCGCCTAGTTTACTTCCCCTGTTTTGTTTACAAACTTAACAAAACATAAAAAGGAGGAAAAAAACAAAAACGTGTATTGAATATTTACCAAAGGTAGACATACACACAAACAAGTTTTCAATTTATTTTTTGATCAATGGTTATAATCTTTAACTTCAAAATCATATGTATATTAGTTCTCATGTAGTGAGTAAACTAGTTCATATGAATGCTTGATGTTTGACATGGGATTGTTACCGCTTTCAAAACGTGTTCTGATGATGGGAACCTAGAAAATTCCCGAAATAGATCTATCAACACATTCCTGAAAGGGTCAAATAATAAATTTGAAAACAAAAACTCTATAGATTATTTGTTAGGACAATATCCTAATGAAGAAATATAGAGTATATGGCCTCGAACTTGAATAATTTTCATTTTCATTGCACAATTAAAGGTCGAAAAAACATAAGTTTTTATTTTTAATAAAAATTATAACAAATTTTATTTAAATTTTACAATTTTTTTGTAATTTTTCAAAAAAAAATGAAATGTTTTTTTTTTATTTTTAAATGATAGGGTATATCCTGGGCTTTCTAAAAATTTACATTTGACATCTTACTTCTGTACAGTTTTTGAGAAAATTAAAAAAATGTAAATTTACATTTTTTTAAATATCGCAAAAACTATACAAAATTTGTGAAATGTTGATTTTCTGAAAGCCCAGAAAATTCCCTATCATTTAAAATTAAAAAAAAAAATATTTTTTTTTTTTTTGAGAAATTACCAAATAGATAAGACCTTATCTAATTTAAATTTTTGTATCTATTTTGTAATTTTTCAAAAAAAATATTTTTTTTTTTTGAAAAATTACAAAATAGGTAAGAAAACCAAAAATTGCATAATATATAGGGTATTATCTAGTATTTTTTCAAAAAAAAAAAAATTTTTTTTTTTTTTTTTGAAAATTTTGTTTGTAATTTTTAATTTTATTTACAATTTTTTTTGTAATTTTTCAAAAAAAATGAAATATTTTTTTTTTATTTTTAAATGATAGGGTATATCCTGGGCTTTCTAAAAATCAACATTTTATATCTTACTTCTGTATAGTTTTTGAGAAAATTAAAAAAAATGTAAATTTACATTTTTTAAATATCTCAAAAACTATACAAAAGTGAGGTGTGAAATGTTGATTTTCTGAAAGCCCAAAAAATTCCCTATCATTTAAAAATAAAAAATTAATTTTTAATTTTATTTAAATTTTACAATTTTTTTGTAATTTTTCAAAAAAAAATGAAATATTTTTTTTTATTTTTAAATGATGGGGTATAATCTGGGCTTTCTAAAAAACTTTCGCAAAAACTATACAAAATTTGTGAAATGTTGATTTTCTGAAAGCCAAGAAAATTCCCTATCATTTAAAAATAAAAAAAAATATTTTTTTTTTTTTGAAAAATTACCTAATCTAATTCGTAATTTTTGTATCTATTTTGTAATTTTTCAAAAAAAAAATATTTTTTTTTTTTGAAAAATTACAAAATAGATAAGAAAACCAAAAATTACATAATATATAAAAAAAAAACTATTTTTTTTTATGTGTGAGATTTTATTTGTTCGGTTTTAGATCATGACAAATTTTTCTCTAAATTAACAGAAAAATTATAATTTTTATATGATAATTTACTTTGACTATTAGAAAAAAAAACACAGAAAAAGTTATTAGACACTAGCATGAATGGAATGCATTTTCTGACCCACTACGGTCTTCATCAACATTCTTCGTGCCATTTTAGTGTTAATCGTAAATATCATCTATTTAACTCACATGTTAAAGAAATTGGGTAACTTTTAAATCCCACATTACTCTGTGTGTTGAGTTAGAATGAAATTTACCACGAACGATTTCTATTTATAGAGTGTTTGTTTTTTCTCTAGTCATTATCATAGTTGCCAGTTTAACTTTCAGTTAACACTTTAAATGGCAGTTCTTTTCTCTAATGTCATCATATACTATCCTTCTACATGAGCAAAGCATATCAACAAACATTAAAGATTTTTTTATTAATACATATGACGAGCATATACATTAAATGATTTTTGCACTGTACCTGGTGAGTGGTTTAATAGTGAATTTTATCGTTGATCTATAAAAATTTATGTGTGAGATTTTATTTGTTCGGTTTTAGATCATGACAAATTTTTCTCTAAATTAACAGAAAAATTATAATTTTTATATGATAATTTACTTTGACTATTAGAAAAAAAAAACACAGAAAAAGTTATTAGACACTAGCATGAATGGAATGCATTTTCTGACCCACTACGGTCTTCATCAACATTCTTCGTGCCATTTTAGTGTTAATCGTAAATATCATCTATTTAACTCACATGTTAAAGAAATTGGGTAACTTTTAAATCCCACATTACTCTGTGTGTTGAGTTAGAATGAAATTTACCACGAACGATTTCTATTTATAGAGTGTTTGTTTTTTCTCTAGTCATTATCATAGTTGCCAGTTTAACTTTCAGTTAACACTTTAAATGGCAGTTCTTTTCTCTAATGTCATCATATACTATCCTTCTACATGAGCAAAGCATATCAACAAACATTAAAGATTTTTTTATTAATACATATGACGAGCATATACATTAAATGATTTTTGCACTGTACCTGGTGAGTGGTTTAATAGTGAATTTTATCGTTGATCTATAAAAATTTATGTGTGAGATTTTATTTGTTCGGTTTTAGATCATGACAAATTTTTCTCTAAATTAACAGAAAAATTATAATTTTTATATGATAATTTACTTTGACTATTAGAAAAAAAAACACAGAAAAAGTTATTAGACACTAGCATGAATGGAATGCATTTTCTGACCCACTACGGTCTTCATCAACATTCTTCGTGCCATTTTAGTGTTAATCGTAAATATCATCTATTTAACTCACATGTTAAAGAAATTGGGTAACTTTTAAATCCCACATTACTCTGTGTGTTGAGTTAGAATGAAATTTACCACGAACGATTTCTATTTATAGAGTGTTTGTTTTTTCTCTAGTCATTATCATAGTTGCCAGTTTAACTTTCAGTTAACACTTTAAATGGCAGTTCTTTTCTCTAATGTCATCATATACTATCCTTCTACATGAGCAAAGCATATCAACAAACATTAAAGATTTTTTTATTAATACATATGACGAGCATATACATTAAATGATTTTTGCACTGTACCTGGTGAGTGGTTTAATAGTGAATTTTATCGTTGATCTATAAAAATTTTTTTTTTTTTTTTTTTTTTTTTTTTTTTTTTATGTGTGAGATTTTATTTGTTCGGTTTTAGATCATGACAAATTTTTCTCTAAATTAACAGAAAAATTATAATTTTTATATGATAATTTACTTTGACTATTAGAAAAAAACACAGAAAAAGTTATTAGACACTAGCATGAATGGAATGCATTTTCTGACCCACTACGGTCTTCATCAACATTCTTCGTGCCATTTTAGTGTTAATCGTAAATATCATCTATTTAACTCACATGTTAAAGAAATTGGGTAACTTTTAAATCCCACATTACTCTGTGTGTTGAGTTAGAATGAAATTTACCACGAACGATTTCTATTTATAGAGTGTTTGTTTTTTCTCTAGTCATTATCATAGTTGCCAGTTTAACTTTCAGTTAACACTTTAAATGGCAGTTCTTTTCTCTAATGTCATCATATACTATCCTTCTACATGAGCAAAGCATATCAACAAACATTAAAGATTTTTTATTAATACATCTGACGAGCATATACATTAAATGATTTTTGCACTGTACCTGGTGAGTGGTTTAATAGTGAATTTTATCGTTGATCTATAAAAATTTATGTGTGAGATTTTATTTGTTCGGTTTTAGATCATGACAAATTTTTCTCTAAATTAACAGAAAAATTATAATTTTTATATGATAATTTACTTTGACTATTAGAAAAAAAAAACACAGAAAAAGTTATTAGACACTAGCATGAATGGAATGCATTTTCTGACCCACTACGGTCTTCATCAACATTCTTCGTGCCATTTTAGTGTTAATCGTAAATATCATCTATTTAACTCACATGTTAGAGAAATTGGGTAACTTTTAAATCCCACATTACTCTGTGTGTTGAGTTAGAATGAAATTTACCACGAACGATTTCTATTTATAGAGTGTTTGTTTTTTCTCTAGTCATTATCATAGTTGCCAGTTTAACTTTCAGTTAACACTTTAAATGGCAGTTCTTTTCTCTAATGTCATCATATACTATCCTTCTACATGAGCAAAGCATATCAACAAACATTAAAGATTTTTTTATTAATACATATGACGAGCATATACATTAAATGATTTTTGCACTGTACCTGGTGAGTGGTTTAATAGTGAATTTTATCGTTGATCTATAAAAATTTATGTGTGAGATTTTATTTGTTCGGTTTTAGATCATGACAAATTTTTCTCTAAATTAACAGAAAAATTATAATTTTTATATGATAATTTACTTTGACTATTAGAAAAAAAAACACAGAAAAAGTTATTAGACACTAGCATGAATGGAATGCATTTTCTGACCCACTACGGTCTTCATCAACATTCTTCGTGCCATTTTAGTGTTAATCGTAAATATCATCTATTTAACTCACATGTTAAAGAAATTGGGTAACTTTTAAATCCCACATTACTCTGTGTGTTGAGTTAGAATGAAATTTACCACGAACGATTTCTATTTATAGAGTGTTTGTTTTTTCTCTAGTCATTATCATAGTTGCCAGTTTAACTTTCAGTTAACACTTTAAATGGCAGTTCTTTTCTCTAATGTCATCATATACTATCCTTCTACATGAGCAAAGCATATCAACAAACATTAAAGATTTTTTATTAATACATATGACGAGCATATACATTAAATGATTTTTGCACTGTACCTGGTGAGTGGTTTAATAGTGAATTTTATCGTTGATCTATAAAATTTATGTGTGAGATTTTATTTGTTCGGTTTTAGATCATGACAAATTTTTCTCTAAATTAACAGAAAAATTATAATTTTTATATGATAATTTACTTTGACTATTAGAAAAAAAACACAGAAAAAGTTATTAGACACTAGCATGAATGGAATGCATTTTCTGACCCACTACGGTCTTCATCAACATTCTTCGTGCCATTTAGTGTTAATCGTAAATATCATCTATTTAACTCACATGTTAAAGAAATTGGGTAACTTTTAAATCCCACATTACTCTGTGTGTTGAGTTAGAATGAAATTTACCACGAACGATTTCTATTTATAGAGTGTTTGTTTTTTCTCTAGTCATTATCATAGTTGCCAGTTTAACTTTCAGTTAACACTTTAAATGGCAGTTCTTTTCTCTAATGTCATCATATACTATCCTTCTACATGAGCAAAGCATATCAACAAACATTAAAGATTTTTTTATTAATACATATGACGAGCATATACATTAAATGATTTTTGCACTGTACCTGGTGAGTGGTTTAATAGTGAATTTTATCGTTGATCTATAAAATTTATGTGTGAGATTTTATTTGTTCGGTTTTAGATCATGACAAATTTTTCTCTAAATTAACAGAAAAATTATAATTTTTATATGATAATTTACTTTGACTATTAGAAAAAAAACACAGAAAAAGTTATTAGACACTAGCATGAATGGAATGCATTTTCTGACCCACTACGGTCTTCATCAACATTCTTCGTGCCATTTTAGTGTTAATCGTAAATATCATCTATTTAACTCACATGTTAAAGAAATTGGGTAACTTTTAAATCCCACATTACTCTGTGTGTTGAGTTAGAATGAAATTTACCACGAACGATTTCTATTTATAGAGTGTTTGTTTTTTCTCTAGTCATTATCATAGTTGCCAGTTTAACTTTCAGTTAACACTTTAAATGGCAGTTCTTTTCTCTAATGTCATCATATACTATCCTTCTACATGAGCAAAGCATATCAACAAACATTAAAGATTTTTTATTAATACATATGACGAGCATATACATTAAATGATTTTTGCACTGTACCTGGTGAGTGGTTTAATAGTGAATTTTATCGTTGATCTATAAAAATTTATGTGTGAGATTTTATTTGTTCGGTTTTAGATCATGACAAATTTTTCTCTAAATTAACAGAAAAATTATAATTTTTATATGATAATTTACTTTGACTATTAGAAAAAAAAAAAAACACAGAAAAAGTTATTAGACACTAGCATGAATGGAATGCATTTTCTGACCCACTACGGTCTTCATCAACATTCTTCGTGCCATTTTAGTGTTAATCGTAAATATCATCTATTTAACTCACATGTTAAAGAAATTGGGTAACTTTTAAATCCCACATTACTCTGTGTGTTGAGTTAGAATGAAATTTACCACGAACGATTTCTATTTATAGAGTGTTTGTTTTTTCTCTATTATTTTTAAATGATAGGGAAATTTCTGGGCTTTCAGAAAATCAACATTTCACAAATCACTTTGTATAGTTTTTGCGATATTTAAAAAAATGTAAAAATTTAAATTTTTTTTTTTTTTGAAAATTTTTTTTTGTAATTTTTAATTTTATTTACAATTTTTTTTGTAATTTTTCAAAAAAAATTAAATATTTTTTTTTTATTTTTAAATGATAGGGTATATCCTGGGCTTTCTAAAAATCTACATTTTACATCTTACTTCTGTATAGTTTTTGAGAAAATTAAAAAAATGTAAATTTACATTTTTTTAAATATCTCAAAAACTATACAAAAGTGAGGTGTGAAATGTTGATTTTCTGAAAGCCCAGAAAATTCCCTATCATTTAAAAATAAAAAATTAATTTTTTTTTTTTTTGAAAAATTACAAATTTTTTTTGTAATTTTTAATTTTATTTAAATTTTACAATTTTTTTTGTAATTTTTCAAAAAAAATGAAATATTTTTTTTTATTTTTAAATGATAGGGTATATCCTGGGCTTTCTAAAAATCTACATTTTACATCTTACTTCTGTATAGTTTTTGAGAAAATTAAAAAAATGTAAATTTACATTTTTTTAGTATCTCAAAAACTATACAAAAGTGAGGTGTGAAATGTTGATTTTCTGAAAGCCCAGAAAATTCGCTATCATTTAAAAAAAATATTTTTTTTTTTTTGAAATATTACAAATTCCTTTTGTAATTTTTAATTTTATTTAAATTTTTCAATTTGTTTTGTAATTTTTCAAAAAAATTAAATATTTTTTTTATTTTTAAATGATAGGGTATATCCTGGGCTTTCTAAAAATCTACATTTTACATCTTACTTCTGTATAGTTTTTGAGAAAATTAAAAAAAAATGTAAATTTACATTTTTTAAAATATCTCAAAAACTATACAAAAGTGAGGTGTGAAATGTTGATTTTCTGAAAGCCCAGAAAATTCCCTATCATTTTAAAATAAAAAATTAATTTTTTTTTTTTGAAAAATTACAAAATTTTTTTTGTAGCGCCTCCTCCGTAGGCTTTTTAGTCGTATTTTGGAGGAGGCGCTAGCCTCCTCCATGTGTTTATTTGCCGTATTTTGGAGGAGGATGTTTGGGATGGGCGATATCTCAGGAAGTAGGAGGAGGAGGTCCAAGATTTTGGTCTCAATGGCTTCTTTGGAACCTCCTCTAGCAGATCCATGCATCATTCATATGTTTGGGTGGGGGTTAAGGGGTTAATTTTTGATTTAAAAAAAGTGCTATTTCTAGCACTTTTTAGAAAAAAAAAGCAAAGGTTTGGAGGCCCTTATCTCAGGAAGTAGGAGGAGGAGGTCCAAGATTTTGGTCTCAATGGCTTCTTTGGAAAGCCCAGAAAATTCGCTATCATTTAAAAAAAATATTTTTTTTTTTTTGAAATATTACAAATTCCTTTTGTAATTTTTAATTTTATTTAAATTTTTCAATTTGTTTTGTAATTTTTCAAAAAAATTAAATATTTTTTTTATTTTTAAATGATAGGGTATATCCTGGGCTTTCTAAAAATCTACATTTTACATCTTACTTCTGTATAGTTTTTGAGAAAATTAAAAAAATGTAAATTTACATTTTTTAAAATATCTCAAAAACTATACAAAAGTGAGGTGTGAAATGTTGATTTTCTGAAAGCCCAGAAAATTCCCTATCATTTTAAAATAAAAAATTAATTTTTTTTTTTTTGAAAAATTACAAAATTTTTTTTGTAGCGCCTCCTCCGTAGGCTTTTTAGTCGTATTTTGGAGGAGGCGCTAGCCTCCTCCATGGGCTTTTTTGCCGTATTTTGGAGGAGGATGTTTGGGATGGCGATATCTCAGGAAGTAGGAGGAGGAGGTCCAAGATTTTGGTCTCAATGGCTTCTTTGGAACCTCCTCTAGCAGATCCATGCATCATTCATGTTTGGTTAATTTTTGATTTAAAAAAAAGTGCTAAAAGTGCTTCTTTTTTTCTAAAAAGAAGCAAAGTTTTGGAGGGCGATATCTCAGGAAGTAGGAGGAGCTCATCCAAGATTTTGGTCAGAATGGCTTCTTTGGAACCTCCTCTAGCAGATCCATGCATCATTCATATGTTTGGGTGGGGGTTAAGGGGTTAATTTTTGATTTAAAAAAAGTGCTATTTCTAGCACTTTTAGAAAAAAAAAGCAAAGGTTTGGAGGCCCATATCTCAGGAAGTAGGAGGAGGAGGTCCAAGATTTTGGTCTCAATGGCTTCTTTGGAACCTCCTCTAGCAGATCCATGCATCATTCATATGTTTGGGTGGGGTTAAGGGGTTAATTTTTGATTTAAAAAAAGTGCTAAAAGTGCTTCTTTTTTTCTAAAAAGAAGCAAAGTTTTGGAGAGCGATATCTCAGGAAGTATTAGGAGCTCATCCAAGATTTTGGTCAGAATGGCTTCTTTGGAACCTCCTCTAGCAGATCCATGCATCATTCATATGTTTGGGTGGGGGTTTGGGGTTAATTTTTGATTTAAAAAAAGTGCTATTTCTAGCACTTTTTAGAAAAAAAAAAGCAAAGGTTTGGAGGCCCATATCTCAGGAAGTAGGAGGAGGAGGTCCAAGATTTTGGTCTCAATGGCTTCTTTGGAACCTCCTCTAGCAAATCCATGCATCACTCA
Source organism: Delia radicum (assembly GCA_021234595.1). Classification (NCBI taxonomy): domain Eukaryota; kingdom Metazoa; phylum Arthropoda; class Insecta; order Diptera; family Anthomyiidae; genus Delia; species Delia radicum. The sequence goes on from CM037854.1 coordinate 179,335,769, forward strand.
TATGTTTGGGTGGGGGTTAAGGGGTTAATTTTTGATTTAAAAAAAGTGCTAAAAGTGCTTCTTTTTTTCTAAAAAGAGGGTTAAGGGGTTAATTTTTGATTTAAAAAAAGTGCTATTTCTAGCACTTTTTAGAAAAAAAAGCAAAGGTTTGGAGGCCCATATCTCAGGAAGTAGGAGGAGGAGGTCCAAGATTTTGGTCTCAATGGCTTCTTTGGAACCTCCTCTAGCAGATCCATGCATCACTCATATGTTTGGGTGGGGGTTAAGGGGTTAATTTTTGATTTAAAAAAGTGCTAAAAGTGCTTCTTTTTTTCTAAAAGAAAGCAAAGTTTTGGAGGGCGATATCTCAGGAAGTAGGAGGAGCTCATCCAAGATTTTGGTCAGAATGGCTTCTTTGGAACCTCCTCTAGCAGATCCATGCATCATTCATATGTTTGGGTGTGGGTTAAGGGGTTAATTTTTGATTTAAAAAAAGTGCTACTTCTAGCACTTTTTAGAAAAAAAGCAAAGGTTTGGAGGCCCATATCTCAGGAAGTAGGAGGAGGAGGTCCAAGATTTTGGTCTCAATGGCTTCTTTGGAACCTCCTCTAGCAGATCCATGCATCACTCATATGTTTGGGTGGGGGTTAAGGCGTTAATTTTTGATTTAAAAAAAGTGCTAAAAGTGCTTCTTTTTTTCTAAAAAGAAGCAAAGTTTTGGAGGGCGATATCTCAGGAAGTAGGAGGAGCTCATCCAAGATTTTGGTCAGAATGGCTTCTTTGGAACCTCCTCTAGCAGATCCATGCATCATTCATATGTTTGGGTGGGGGTAAGGGGTTAATTTTTGATTTAAAAAAAGTGCTATTTCTAGCACTTTTTAGAAAAAAAAAGCAAAGGTTTGGAGGGCGATATCTCAGGAAGTAGGAGGAGCTCATCCAAGATTTTGGTCTCAATGGCTTCTTTGGAACCTCCTCCAGCAGATCCATGCATTATTCATATGTTTGGGTGGGGGTTAAGGGTTAATTTTTGATTTAAAAAAAGTGCTAAAAGTTCTTCTTTTTTTCTAAAAAGAAGCAAAGTTTTGGAGGGCGATATCTCAGGAAGTAGGAGGAGCTCATCCAAGATTTTGGTCAGAATGGCTTCTTTGGAACCTCCTCTAGCAGATCCATGCATCATTCATATGTTTGGGTAGGGGTTAAGGGGTTAATTTTTGATTTAAAAAAGTGCTAAAAGTGCTTCTTTTTTTCTAAAAAGAAGCAAAGTTTTGGATTGCGATATCTCAGGAAGTAGGAGGAGCTCATCCAAGATTTGGTCAGAATGGCTTCTTTGGAACCTCCTCTAGCAGATCCATGCATCATTCATATGTTGGGTGGGGGTTAAGGGGTTAATTTTTGATTTAAAAAAAGTGCTATTTCTAGCACTTTTGAGAAAAAAAAAGCAAAGGTTTGGAGGCCCATATCTCAGGAAGTAGGAGGAGGAGGTCCAAGATTTTGGTCTCAATGACTTTTTTGGAACCTCCTCTAGCAGATCCATGCATCACTCATATGTTTGGGTGGGGGTTAAGGGGTTAATTTTTGATTTAAAAAAAGTGCTAAAAGTGCTTATTTTTTTCTAAAAAGAAGCAAAGTTTTGGAGGGCGATATCTCAGGAAGTAGGAGGAGCTCATCCAAGATTTTGGTCAGAATGGCTTCTTTGGAACCTCCTCTAGCAGATCCATGCATCATTCATATGTTTGGGTGGGGGTTAAGGGGTTAATTTTTGATTTAAAAAAAGTGCTATTTCTAGCACTTTTTAGAAAAAAAAAGCAAAGGTTTGGAGGCCCATATCTCAGGAAGTAGGAGGAGGAGGTCCAAGATTTTGGTCTCAATGGCTTCTTTGGAACCTCCTCTAGCAGATCCATGCATCATTCATATGTTTGGGTGGGGGTTAAGGGGTTAATTTTTGATTTAAAAAAAGTGCTAAAAGTGCTTCTTTTTTTCTAAAAAGAAGCAAAGTTTTGGAGGGCGATATCTTAGGAAGTAGGAGGAGCTCATCCAAGATTTTGGTCAGAATGGCTTCTTTGGAACCTCCTCTAGCAGATCCATGCATCATTCATATGTTTGGGTGGGGGTTAAGGGGTTAATTTTTGATTTAAAAAAAGTGCTATTTCTAGCACTTTTTGGAAAAAAAAGCAAAGGTTTGGAGGCCCATATCTCAGGAAGTAGGAGGAGGAGGTCCAAGATTTTGGTCTCAATGGCTTCTTTGGAACCTCTCTAGCAGATCCATGCATCATTCATATGTTTGGGTGGGGGTTAAGGGGTTAATTTTTGATTTAAAAAAAGTGCTAAAAGTGCTTCTTTTTTTCTAAAAAGAAGCAAAGTTTTGGAGGGCGATATCTCAGGAAGTAGGAGGAGCTCATCCAAGATTTTGGTCAGAATGGCTTCTTTGGAACCTCCTCTAGCAGATCCATGCATCATTCATATGTTTGGGTGGGGGTTAAGGGGTTAATTTTTGATTTAAAAAAAGTGCTATTTCTAGCACTTTTTAGAAAAAAAAAGCAAAGGTTTGGAGGCCCATATCTCAGGAAGTAGGAGGAGGAGGTCCAAGATTTTGGTCTCAATGGCTTCTTTGGAACCTCCTCTAGCAGATCCATGCATCATTCATATGTTTGGGTGGGGGTTAAGGGGTTAATTTTTGATTTAAAAAAAGTGCTAAAAGTGCTTCTTTTTTTCTAAAAAGAAGCAAAGTTTTGGAGAGCGATATCTCAGGAAGTATTAGGAGCTCATCCAAGATTTTGGTCAGAATGGCTTCTTTGGAACCTCCTCTAGCAGATCCATGCATCATTCATATATTTGGGTGTGGGTTAAGGGGTTAATTTTTGATTTAAAAAAAGTGCTACTTCTAGCACTTTTTAGAAAAAAAAGCAAAGGTTTGGAGGCCCATATCTCAGGAAGTAGGAGGAGGAGGTCCAAGATTTTGGTCTCAATGGCTTCTTTGGAACCTCCTCTAGCAGATCCATGCATCACTCATATGTTTGGGTGGGGGTTAAGGGGTTAATTTTTGATTTAAAAAAAGTGCTAAAAGTGCTTATTTTTTTCTAAAAAGAAGCAAAGTTTTGGAGGGCGATATCTCAGGAAGTAGGAGGAGCTCATCCAAGATTTTGGTCAGAATGGCTTCTTTGGAACCTCCTCTAGCAGATCCATGCATCATTCATATGTTTGGGTGGGGGTTAAGGGGTTAATTTTTGATTTAAAAAAAGTGCTATTTCTAGCACTTTTTAGAAAAAAAAGCAAAGGTTTGGAGGCCCATATCTCAGGAAGTAGGAGGAGGAGGTCCAAGATTTTGGTCTCAATGGCTTCTTTGGAACCTCCTCTAGCAGATCCATGCATCATTCATATGTTTGGGTGGGGGTTAAGGGGTTAATTTTTGATTTAAAAAAAAGTGCTAAAAGTGCTTCTTTTTTTCTAAAAAGAAGCAAAGTTTTGGAGGGCGATATCTCAGGAAGTAGGAGGAGCTCATCCAAGATTTTGGTCAGAATGGCTTCTTTGGAACCTCCTCTAGCAGATCCATGCATCATTCATATGTTTGGGTGGGGGTTAAGGGGTTAATTTTTGATTTAAAAAAAGTGCTATTTCTAGCACTTTTTAGAAAAAAAAAGCAAAGGTTTGGAGGCCCATATCTCAGGAAGTAGGAGGAGGAGGTCCAAGATTTTGGTCTCAATGGCTTCTTTGGAACCTCCTCTAGCAGATCCATGCATCATTCATATGTTTGGGTGGGGGTTAAGGGGTTAATTTTTGATTTAAAAAAAGTGCTAAAAGTGCTTCTTTTTTTCTAAAAAGAAGCAAAGTTTTGGAGGGCGATATCTCAGGAAGTAGGAGGAGCTCATCCAAGATTTTGGTCAGAATGGCTTCTTTGGAACCTCCTCTAGCAGATCCATGCATCATTCATATGTTTGGGTGGGGGTTAAGGGGTTAATTTTTGATTTAAAAAAAGTGCTATTTCTAGCACTTTTTAGAAAAAAAAGCAAAGGTTTGGAGGCCCATATCTCAGGAAGTAGGAGGAGGAGGTCCAAGATTTTGGTCTCAATGGCTTCTTTGGAACCTCCTCTAGCAGATCCATGCATCATCATATGTTTGGGTGGGGGTTAAGGGGTTAATTTTTGATTTAAAAAAAGTGCTAAAAGTGCTTCTTTTTTTCTAAAAGAAGCAAAGTTTTGGAGGAGGCGATATCTCAGGAAGTAGGTAGGAGCTCATCCAAGATTTTGGTCAGAATGGCTTTCTTTGGAACCTCCTCTAGCAGATCCATGCATCATTCATATGTTTGGGTGGGGGTTAAGGGGTTAATTTTTGATTTAAAAAAAGTGCTATTTCTAGCACTTTTTAGAAAAAAAAAAGCAAAGGTTTGGAGGGCCCATATCTCAGGAAGTAGGAGGAGGAGGTCCAAGATTTTGGTCTCAATGGCTTCTTTGGAACCTCCTCTAGCAGATCCATGCATCACTCATATGTTTGGGTGGGGGGTTAAGGGGTTAATTTTTGATTTAAAAAAAGTGCTAAAAGTGCTTCTTTTTTTCTAAAAAAGAGGGGTTAAGGGGTTAATTTTTGATTTAAAAAAAGTGCTATTTCTAGCAACTTTTAAGAAAAAAAAAGCAAAGGTTTGGAGGCCCATATCTCAGGAAGTAGGAGGAGGAGGTCCAAGATTTTGGTCTCAATGGCTTCTTTGGAACCTCCTCTATCAGATCCATGCATCATTCATATGTTTGGGTGGGGGTTAAGGGGTTAATTTTTGATTTAAAAAAGTGCTAAAAGTGCTTCTTTTTTTCTAAAAAGAAGCAAAGTTTTGGAGGGCGATATCTCAGGAAGTAGGAGGAGCTCATCCAAGATTTGGTCAGAATGGCTTCTTTGGAACCTCCTCTAGCAGATCCATGCATCATTCATATGTTGGGTGGGGGTGGGGTTAAGGGGTTAATTTTTGATTTAAAAAAAGTGCTATTTCTAGCACTTTTTAGAAAAAAAAGCAAAGGTTTGGAGGCCCATATCTCAGGAAGTAGGAGGAGGAGGTCCAAGATTTTGGTCTCAATGGCTTCTTTGGAACCTCCTCTAGCAGATCCATGCATCATTCATATGTTTGGGTGGGGGTTAAGGGCGTTAATTTTTGATTTAAAAAAAGTGCTAAAAGTGCTTCTTTTTTTCTAAAAAGAAGCAAAGTTTTGGAGGGCGATATCTCAGGAAGTAGGAGGAGCTCATCCAAGATTTTGGTCAGAATGGCTTCTTTGGAACCTCCTCTAGCAGATCCATGCATCATTCATATGTTTGGGTGGGGGTTAAGGGGTTAATTTTTGATTTAAAAAAGTGCTATTTCTAGCACTTTTTAGAAAAAAAAAAGCAAAGGTTTGGAGGCCCATATCTCAGGAAGTAGGAGGAGGAGGTCCAAGATTTTGGTCTCAATGGCTTCTTTGGAACCTCCTCTAGCAGATCCATGCATCATTCATATGTTTGGGTGGGGGTTAAGGGTTAATTTTTGATTTAAAAAAAGTGCTAAAAGTGCTTCTTTTTTCTAAAAAGAAGCAAAGTTTTGGAGGGCGATATCTCAGGAAGTAGGAGGAGCTCATCCAAGATCTTTGGTCAGAATGGCTCTTTGGAACCTCCTCTAGCAGATCCATGCATCATTCATATGTTTGGGTGGGGGTTAAGGGGTTAATTTTTGATTTAAAAAAAGTGCTATTTCTAGCACTTTTAGAAAAAAAAAGCAAAGGCTTGGAGGCCCATATCTCAGGAAGTAGGAGGAGGAGGTCCAAGATTTTGGTCTCATGGCTTCTTTGGACCTCCTCCTAGGCAGATCCATGCATCATTCATATGGTTTGGGTGGGGGTTAAGGGTTTAAATTTTTGATTTAAAAAAAAGTGCTAAAAGTGCTTCTTTTTTTCTAAAAAGAAGGCAAAGTTTTGGAGGGGATGCGATATCTTAGGAAGTAGGAGGAGGCTCATCCAGATTTTGGTCAGAATGGCTTCTTTGGAACCTCCTCTAGCAGATCATGCATCATTCATATGTTTGGGTGGGGGTTAGGGTACATAATTTTTGATTTAAAAAAAGTGCGATTTCTAGCACTTTTTAGAAAAAAAAAGCAAAGGTTTGGAGGCCCATATCTCAGGAAGTAGGAGGAGGAGGTCCAAGATTTGGTTTCTCCAATGGACTTTCCTTTGGAACCTCCTCTCAGCAATCCATGCCATCAAACTTCATATCGTTTGAGGTGGGGGTTAAGGGGTTAATTTTTGATTTAAAAAAAAGTGCTAAAAGTGCTTCTTTTTTTCTAAAAAGAAGCAAAGTTTTGGAGGGCGATATCTCAGGAAGTAGGAGGAGCTCATCCAAGATTTTGGTCAGAATGGCTTCTTTGGAACCTCCTCTAGCAGATCCATGCATCATTCATATGTTTGGGTGGGGTTAAGGGGTTAATTTTTGATTTTTAAAAAAAAGTGCTATTTCTAGCATTTTAGAAAAAAAAAGCAAAGGTTTGGAGGCCCATATCTCAGGAAGTAGGAGGAGGAGGTCCAAGATTTTGGTCTCAATGGCTTCTTTGGAACCTCCTCTAGCAGATCCATGCATCATTCATATGTTTGGGTGGGGGGTTAAGGGGTTAATTTTTGATTTAAAAAAGTGCTAAAAGTGCTTCTTTTTTTCTAAAAAGAAGCAAAGTTTTGGAGGGCGATATCTCAGGAAGTAGGAGGAGCTCATCCAAGATTTTGGTCAGAATGGCTTCTTTGGAACCTCCTCTAGCAGATCCATGCATCATTCATATGTTTGGGTGGGGGTTAAGGGGTTAATTTTTGATTTAAAAAAAGTGCTATTTCTAGCACTTTAGAAAAAAAAAGCAAAGGTTTGGAGGCCCATATCTCAGGAAGTAGGAGGAGGAGGTCCAAAGTTTTGGTCTCAATGGCTTTCTTTGGAACCTCCTCTAGCAGATCCATGCATCATTCATATGTTTGGGTGGGGGTTAAGGGGTT
>CM037854.1:179342824-179359481 GCA_021234595.1 Delia radicum
AACCCCCACCCAAACATATGAATGATGCATGGATCTGCTAGAGGAGCTTCCAAAGAAGCCATTGTGACCAAAATCTTGGATGAGCTCCTCCTACTTCCTGAGATATCGCCATCCAAAACATTGCTACTTTTCCATAAAAAAAAAGCAAAAAAGCACTTTTTTAAATTAAAAATTAACCCCTTAAACCCCACCCAAAAATATGAATGATGCATGGATCTGCTAGAGGAGCTTCCAAAGAAGCCATTGTGACCAAAATCTTGGATGAGCTCCTCCTACTTCCTGAGATATCGCCATCCAAAACATTGCTACGTTTCCATAAAAAAAAGCAAAAAATAGCACTTTTTTAAATTAAAAATTAACCCCTTAAACCCCACCCAAAATATGAATGATGCATGGATCTGCTAGAGGAGCTTCCAAAGAAGCCATTGTGACCAAAATCTTGGATGAGCTCCTCCTACTTCCTGAGATATCGCCATCCAAAACATTGCTACTTTTCCAAAAAAAGCAAAAAAAGCACTTTTTTAAATCAAAAATTAACCCCTTAAACCCCACCCAAACATATGAATGATGCATGGATCTGCTAGAGGAGGTTCCAAAGAAGCCATTCTGACCAAAATCTTGGATGAGCTCCTCCTACTTCCTGAGATATCGCCCTCCAAAACTTTGCTTCTTTTAGAAAAAAAAGAAGCACTTTTAGCACTTTTTTAAATCAAAAATTAACCCCTTAACCCCCACCCAAACATATGAATGATGCATGGATCTGCTAGAGGAGGTTCCAAAGAAGCCATTCTGACCAAAATCTTGGATGAGCTCCTCCTACTTCCTGAGATATCGCCCTCCAAAACTTTGCTTCTTTTTAGAAAAAAAGAAGCACTTTTAGCACTTTTTTTAAATCAAAAATTAACCCCTTAACCCCCACCCAAACATATGAAGTGATGCATGGATCTGCTAGAGGAGGTTCCAAAGAAGCCATTGAGACCAAAAATCTTGGACCTCCTCCTCCTACTTCCTGAGATATGGGCCTCCAAACCTTTGCTTTTTTTTTCTAAAAAGTGCTAGAAATAGCACTTTTTTAAATCAAAAATTAACCCCTTAACCCCCACCCAAACATATGAATGATGCATGGATCTGCTAGAGGAGGTTCCAAAGAAGCCATTCTGACCAAAATCTTGGATGAGCTCCTCCTACTTCCTGAGATATCGCCCTCCAAAACTTTGCTTCTTTTTAGAAAAAAAGAAGCACTTTTAGCACTTTTTTAAATCAAAAATTAACCCCTTAACCCCCACCCAAACATATGAATGATGCATGGATCTGCTAGAGGAGGTTCCAAAGAAGCCATTGAGACCAAAATCTTGGACCTCCTCCTCCTACTTCCTGAGATATGGGCCTCCAAACCTTTGCTTTTTTTTTCTAAAAAGTGCTAGAAATAGCACTTTTTTTAAATCAAAAATTAACCCCTTAACCCCCACCCAAACATATGAATGATGCATGGATCTGCTAGAGGAGGTTCCAAAGAAGCCATTCTGACCAAAATCTTGGATGAGCTCCTCCTACTTCCTGAGATATCGCCCTCCAAAACTTTGCTTCTTTTTAGAAAAAAAGAAGCACTTTTAGCACTTTTTTTAAATCAAAAATTAACCCCTTAACCCCCACCCAAACATATGAAGTGATGCATGGATCTGCTAGAGGAGGTTCCAAAGAAGCCATTGAGACCAAAATCTTGGACCTCCTCCTCCTACTTCCTGAGATATGGGCCTCCAAACCTTTGCTTTTTTTTTCTAAAAAGTGCTAGAAATAGCACTTTTTTTAAATCAAAAATTAACCCCTTAACCCCCACCCAAACATATGAATGATGCATGGATCTGCTAGAGGAGGTTCCAAAGAAGCCATTCTGACCAAAATCTTGGATGAGCTCCTCCTACTTCCTGAGATATCGCCCTCCAAAACTTTGCTTCTTTTTAGAAAAAAAGAAGCACTTTTAGCACTTTTTTTAAATCAAAAATTAACCCCTTAACCCCCACCCAAACATATGAATGATGCATGGATCTGCTAGAGGAGGTTCCAAAGAAGCCATTGAGACCAAAATCTTGGACCTCCTCCTCCTACTTCCTGAGATATGGGCCTCCAAACCTTTGCTTTTTTTTCTAAAAAGTGCTAGAAATAGCACTTTTTTTAAATCAAAAATTAACCCCTTAACCCCCACCCAAACATATGAATGATGCATGGATCTGCTAGAGGAGGTTCCAAAGAAGCCATTCTGACCAAAATCTTGGATGAGCTCCTCCTACTTCCTGAGATATCGCCCTCCAAAACTTTGCTTCTTTTTAGAAAAAAAGAAGCACTTTTAGCACTTTTTTAAATCAAAAATTAACCCCTTAACCCCCACCCAAACATATGAGTGATGCATGGATCTGCTAGAGGAGGTTCCAAAGAAGCCATTGAGACCAAAATCTTGGACCTCCTCCTCCTACTTCCTGAGATATGGGCCTCCAAACCTTTGCTTTTTTTTCTAAAAAGTGCTAGAAATAGCACTTTTTTTAAATCAAAAATTAACCCCTTAACCCCCACCCAAACATATGAATGATGCATGGATCTGCTAGAGGAGGTTCCAAAGAAGCCATTCTGACCAAAATCTTGGATGAGCTCCTCCTACTTCCTGAGATATCGCCCTCCAAAACTTTGCTTCTTTTTAGAAAAAAAGAAGCACTTTTAGCACTTTTTTTAAATCAAAAATTAACCCCTTAACCCCCACCCAAACATATGAATGATGCATGGATCTGCTAGAGGAGGTTCCAAAGAAGCCATTGAGACCAAAATCTTGGACCTCCTCCTCCTACTTCCTGAGATATGGGCCTCCAAACCTTTGCTTTTTTTTCTAAAAAGTGCTAGAAATAGCACTTTTTTTAAATCAAAAATTAACCCCTTAACCCCCACCCAAACATATGAATGATGCATGGATCTGCTAGAGGAGGTTCCAAAGAAGCCATTCTGACCAAAATCTTGGATGAGCTCCTCCTACTTCCTGAGATATCGCCCTCCAAAACTTTGCTTCTTTTTAGAAAAAAAGAAGCACTTTTAGCACTTTTTTAAATCAAAAATTAACCCCTTAACCCCCACCCAAACATATGAATGATGCATGGATCTGCTAGAGGAGGTTCCAAAGAAGCCATTGAGACCAAAATCTTGGACCTCCTCCTCCTACTTCCTGAGATATGGGCCTCCAAACCTTTGCTTTTTTTTTCTAAAAAGTGCTAGAAATAGCACTTTTTTAAATCAAAAATTAACCCCTTAACCCCCACCCAAACATATGAATGATGCATGGATCTGCTAGAGGAGGTTCCAAAGAAGCCATTCTGACCAAAATCTTGGATGAGCTCCTCCTACTTCCTGAGATATCGCCCTCCAAAACTTTGCTTCTTTTTAGAAAAAAAGAAGCACTTTTAGCACTTTTTTTAAATCAAAAATTAACCCCTTAACCCCCACCCAAACATATGAATGATGCATGGATCTGCTAGAGGAGGTTCCAAAGAAGCCATTGAGACCAAAATCTTGGACCTCCTCCTCCTACTTCCTGAGATATGGGCCTCCAAACCTTTGCTTTTTTTTTCTAAAAAGTGCTAGAAATAGCACTTTTTTTAAATCAAAAATTAACCCCTTAACCCCCACCCAAACATATGAATGATGCATGGATCTGCTAGAGGAGGTTCCAAAGAAGCCATTCTGACCAAAATCTTGGATGAGCTCCTCCTACTTCCTGAGATATCGCCCTCCAAAACTTTGCTTCTTTTTAGAAAAAAAGAAGCACTTTTAGCACTTTTTTAAATCAAAAATTAACCCCTTAACCCCCACCCAAACATATGAATGATGCATGGATCTGCTAGAGGAGGTTCCAAAGAAGCCATTGAGACCAAAATCTTGGACCTCCTCCTCCTACTTCCTGAGATATGGGCCTCCAAACCTTTGCTTTTTTTTTCTAAAAAGTGCTAGAAATAGCACTTTTTTTAAATCAAAAATTAACCCCTTAACCCCCACCCAAACATATGAATGATGCATGGATCTGCTAGAGGAGGTTCCAAAGAAGCCATTCTGACCAAAATCTTGGATGAGCTCCTCCTACTTCCTGAGATATCGCCCTCCAAAACTTTGCTTCTTTTTAGAAAAAAAGAAGCACTTTTAGCACTTTTTTAAATCAAAAATTAACCCCTTAACCCCCACCCAAACATATGAAGTGATGCATGGATCTGCTAGAGGAGGTTCCAAAGAAGCCATTGAGACCAAAATCTTGGACCTCCTCCTCCTACTTCCTGAGATATGGGCCTCCAAACCTTTGCTTTTTTTTTCTAAAAAGTGCTAGAAATAGCACTTTTTTTAAATCAAAAATTAACCCCTTAACCCCCACCCAAACATATGAATGATGCATGGATCTGCTAGAGGAGGTTCCAAAGAAGCCATTCTGACCAAAATCTTGGATGAGCTCCTCCTACTTCCTGAGATATCGCCCTCCAAAACTTTGCTTCTTTTTAGAAAAAAAGAAGCACTTTTAGCACTTTTTTAAATCAAAAATTAACCCCTTAACCCCCACCCAAACATATGAATGATGCATGGATCTGCTAGAGGAGGTTCCAAAGAAGCCATTGAGACCAAAATCTTGGACCTCCTCCTCCTACTTCCTGAGATATGGGCCTCCAAACCTTTGCTTTTTTTTTCTAAAAAGTGCTAGAAATAGCACTTTTTTTAAATCAAAAATTAACCCCTTAACCCCCACCCAAACATATGAATGATGCATGGATCTGCTAGAGGAGGTTCCAAAGAAGCCATTCTGACCAAAATCTTGGATGAGCTCCTCCTACTTCCTGAGATATCGCCCTCCAAAACTTTGCTTCTTTTTAGAAAAAAAGAAGCACTTTTAGCACTTTTTTAAATCAAAAATTAACCCCTTAACCCCCACCCAAACATATGAATGATGCATGGATCTGCTAGAGGAGGTTCCAAAGAAGCCATTGAGACCAAAATCTTGGATGAGCTCCTCCTACTTCCTGAGATATCGCCATCCAAAACATTGCTACGTTTCCATTAAAAAAAAGCAAAAAAGCACTTTTTTAAATTAAAAATTAACCCCTTAAACCCCACCCAAAAATATGAATGATGCATGGATCTGCTAGAGGAGCTTCCAAAGAAGCCATTGTGACCAAAATCTTAGGATGAGCTCCTCCTACTTCCTGAGATATCGCCCTCCAAAACATTGCTACGTTTCCATTAAAAAAAAAAGCAAAAAAAGCACTTTTTTAAAATTAAAAATTAACCCCTTAAACCCCACCCAAAAATATGAATGATGCATGGATCTGCTAGAGGAGCTTCCAAAGAAGCCATTGCTGACCAAAATCTTAGGATGAGCTCCTCCTACTTCCTGAGATATCGCCATCCAAAACATTGCTACGTTTTCCATTAAAAAAAAAGCAAAAAAGCACTTTTTTAAATTAAAAATTAACCCCTTAAACCCCACCCAAAAATATGAATGATGCATGGATCTGCTAGAGGAGGCTTCCAAAGAAGCCATTCTGACCAAAATCTAGGATGAGCTCCTCCTACTTCCTGAGATATCGCCCTCCAAAACCTTGCTACTTTTCCATTAAAAAAAAAGCAAAAATAGCACTTTTTTAAAATAAAAATTAACCCCTTAAACCCCACCCAAAAATATGAATGATGCATGGATCTGCTAGAGGAGCTTCCAAAGAAGCCATTCTGACCAAAATCTAGGATGAGCTCCTCCTACTTCCTGAGATATCGCCCTCCAAAACCTTGCTACGTTTCCTTAGAAAAAAGAAGCAAAAATTAGCACTTTTTTAAAATTAAAAATTAACCCCTTAACCCCACCCAAAATATGAATGATGCATGGATCTGCTAGAGGAGGCTTCCAAAGAAGCCATTCTGACCAAAATCTAGGATGAGCTCCTCCTACTTCCTGAGATATCGCCTCCAAAACCTTGCTTACGTTTCCATTAAAAAAAAGCAAAAATAGCACTTTTTTTAAATCAAAAATTAACCCCTTAACCCCCACCCAAACATATGAATGATGCATGGATCTGCTAGAGGAGGTTCCAAAGAAGCCATTCTGACCAAAATCTTGGATGAGCTCCTCCTACTTCCTGAGATATCGCCCTCCAAAACTTTGCTTCTTTTTAGAAAAAAAGAAGCACTTTTAGCACTTTTTTTAAATCAAAAATTAACCCCTTAACCCCCACCCAAACATATGAATGATGCATGGATCTGCTAGAGGAGGTTCCAAAGAAGCCATTGAGACCAAAATCTTGGACCTCCTCCTCCTACTTCCTGAGATATGGGCCTCCAAACCTTTGCTTTTTTTTTCTAAAAAGTGCTAGAAATAGCACTTTTTTAAATCAAAAATTAACCCCTTAACCCCCACCCAAACATATGAATGATGCATGGATCTGCTAGAGGAGGTTCCAAAGAAGCCATTCTGACCAAAATCTTGGATGAGCTCCTCCTACTTCCTGAGATATCGCCCTCCAAAACTTTGCTTCTTTTTAGAAAAAAAGAAGCACTTTTAGCACTTTTTTAAATCAAAAATTAACCCCTTAACCCCCACCCAAACATATGAATGATGCATGGATCTGCTAGAGGAGGTTCCAAAGAAGCCATTGAGACCAAAATCTTGGACCTCCTCCTCCTACTTCCTGAGATATGGGCCTCCAAACCTTTGCTTTTTTTTTCTAAAAAGTGCTAGAAATAGCACTTTTTTAAATCAAAAATTAACCCCTTAACCCCCACCCAAACATATGAATGATGCATGGATCTGCTAGAGGAGGTTCCAAAGAAGCCATTCTGACCAAAATCTTGGATGAGCTCCTCCTACTTCCTGAGATATCGCCCTCCAAAACTTTGCTTCTTTTTAGAAAAAAAGAAGCACTTTTAGCACTTTTTTAAATCAAAAATTAACCCCTTAACCCCCACCCAAACATATGAAGTGATGCATGGATCTGCTAGAGGAGGTTCCAAAGAAGCCATTGAGACCAAAATCTTGGACCTCCTCCTCCTACTTCCTGAGATATGGGCCTCCAAACCTTTGCTTTTTTTTTCTAAAAAGTGCTAGAAATAGCACTTTTTTAAATCAAAAATTAACCCCTTAACCCCCACCCAAACATATGAATGATGCATGGATCTGCTAGAGGAGGTTCCAAAGAAGCCATTCTGACCAAAATCTTGGATGAGCTCCTCCTACTTCCTGAGATATCGCCCTCCAAAACTTTGCTTCTTTTTAGAAAAAAAGAAGCACTTTTAGCACTTTTTTAAATCAAAAATTAACCCCTTAACCCCCACCCAAACATATGAATGATGCATGGATCTGCTAGAGGAGGTTCCAAAGAAGCCATTGAGACCAAAATCTTGGACCTCCTCCTCCTACTTCCTGAGATATGGGCCTCCAAACCTTTGCTTTTTTTTTCTAAAAAGTGCTAGAAATAGCACTTTTTTAAATCAAAAATTAACCCCTTAACCCCCACCCAAACATATGAATGATGCATGGATCTGCTAGAGGAGGTTCCAAAGAAGCCATTCTGACCAAAATCTTGGATGAGCTCCTCCTACTTCCTGAGATATCGCCCTCCAAAACTTTGCTTCTTTTTAGAAAAAAAGAAGCACTTTTAGCACTTTTTTAAATCAAAAATTAACCCCTTAACCCCCACCCAAACATATGAAGTGATGCATGGATCTGCTAGAGGAGGTTCCAAAGAAGCCATTGAGACCAAAATCTTGGACCTCCTCCTCCTACTTCCTGAGATATGGGCCTCCAAACCTTTGCTTTTTTTTCTAAAAAGTGCTAGAAATAGCACTTTTTTTAAATCAAAAATTAACCCCTTAACCCCCACCCAAACATATGAATGATGCATGGATCTGCTAGAGGAGGTTCCAAAGAAGCCATTCTGACCAAAATCTTGGATGAGCTCCTCCTACTTCCTGAGATATCGCCCTCCAAAACTTTGCTTCTTTTAGAAAAAAAGAAGCACTTTTAGCACTTTTTTAAATCAAAAATTAACCCCTTAACCCCCACCCAAACATATGAATGATGCATGGATCTGCTAGAGGAGGTTCCAAAGAAGCCATTGAGACCAAAATCTTGGACCTCCTCCTCCTACTTCCTGAGATATGGGCCTCCAAACCTTTGCTTTTTTTTTCTAAAAAGTGCTAGAAATAGCACTTTTTTAAATCAAAAATTAACCCCTTAACCCCCACCCAAACATATGAATGATGCATGGATCTGCTAGAGGAGGTTCCAAAGAAGCCATTCTGACCAAAATCTTGGATGAGCTCCTCCTACTTCCTGAGATATCGCCCTCCAAAACTTTGCTTCTTTTTAGAAAAAAAGAAGCACTTTTAGCACTTTTTTTAAATCAAAAATTAACCCCTTAACCCCCACCCAAACATATGAATGATGCATGGATCTGCTAGAGGAGGTTCCAAAGAAGCCATTGAGACCAAAATCTTGGACCTCCTCCTCCTACTTCCTGAGATATGGGCCTCCAAACCTTTGCTTTTTTTTTCTAAAAAGTGCTAGAAATAGCACTTTTTTTAAATCAAAAATTAACCCCTTAACCCCCACCCAAACATATGAATGATGCATGGATCTGCTAGAGGAGGTTCCAAAGAAGCCATTCTGACCAAAATCTTGGATGAGCTCCTCCTACTTCCTGAGATATCGCCCTCCAAAACTTTGCTTCTTTTTAGAAAAAAAGAAGCACTTTTAGCACTTTTTTAAATCAAAAATTAACCCCTTAACCCCCACCCAAACATATGAATGATGCATGGATCTGCTAGAGGAGGTTCCAAAGAAGCCATTGAGACCAAAATCTTGGACCTCCTCCTCCTACTTCCTGAGATATGGGCCTCCAAACCTTTGCTTTTTTTTTCTAAAAAGTGCTAGAAATAGCACTTTTTTAAATCAAAAATTAACCCCTTAACCCCCACCCAAACATATGAATGATGCATGGATCTGCTAGAGGAGGTTCCAAAGAAGCCATTCTGACCAAAATCTTGGATGAGCTCCTCCTACTTCCTGAGATATCGCCCTCCAAAACTTTGCTTCTTTTTAGAAAAAAAGAAGCACTTTTAGCACTTTTTTAAATCAAAAATTAACCCCTTAACCCCCACCCAAACATATGAGTGATGCATGGATCTGCTAGAGGAGGTTCCAAAGAAGCCATTGAGACCAAAATCTTGGACCTCCTCCTCCTACTTCCTGAGATATGGGCCTCCAAACCTTTGCTTTTTTTTTCTAAAAAGTGCTAGAAATAGCACTTTTTTAAATCAAAAATTAACCCCTTAACCCCCACCCAAACATATGAATGATGCATGGATCTGCTAGAGGAGGTTCCAAAGAAGCCATTCTGACCAAAATCTTGGATGAGCTCCTCCTACTTCCTGAGATATCGCCCTCCAAAACTTTGCTTCTTTTTAGAAAAAAAGAAGCACTTTTAGCACTTTTTTTAAATCAAAAATTAACCCCTTAACCCCCACCCAAACATATGAATGATGCATGGATCTGCTAGAGGAGGTTCCAAAGAAGCCATTGAGACCAAAATCTTGGACCTCCTCCTCCTACTTCCTGAGATATGGGCCTCCAAACCTTTGCTTTTTTTTTCTAAAAAGTGCTAGAAATAGCACTTTTTTAAATCAAAAATTAACCCCTTAACCCCCACCCAAACATATGAATGATGCATGGATCTGCTAGAGGAGGTTCCAAAGAAGCCATTCTGACCAAAATCTTGGATGAGCTCCTCCTACTTCCTGAGATATCGCCCTCCAAAACTTTGCTTCTTTTTAGAAAAAAAGAAGCACTTTTAGCACTTTTTTTAAATCAAAAATTAACCCCTTAACCCCCACCCAAACATATGAATGATGCATGGATCTGCTAGAGGAGGTTCCAAAGAAGCCATTGAGACCAAAATCTTGGACCTCCTCCTCCTACTTCCTGAGATATGGGCCTCCAAACCTTTGCTTTTTCCATTAAAAAAAAAGCAAAAAATAGCACTTTTTTAAAATTAAAAATTAACCCCTTAAACCCCACCCAAAAATATGAATGATGCATGGATCTGCTAGAGGAGCTTCCAAAGAAGCCATTGCTGACCAAAATCTAGGATGAGCTCCTCCTACTTCCTGAGATATCGCCATCCAAAACCTTGCTACGTTTCCATTAAAAAAAAAGCAAAAAAAGCACTTTTTTAAAATTAAAAATTAACCCCTTAAACCCCACCCAAAAATATGAATGATGCATGGATCTGCTAGAGGAGCTTCCAAAGAAGCCATTGCTGACCAAAATCTTAGGATGAGCTCCTCCTACTTCCTGAGATATCGCCATCCAAAACATTGCTACGTTTCCATTAAAAAAAAGCAAAAAAAGCACTTTTTTAAAATTAAAAATTAACCCCTTAAACCCCACCCAAAAATATGAATGATGCATGGATCTGCTAGAGGAGCTTCCAAAGAAGCCATTCTGACCAAAATCTTGGATGAGCTCCTCCTACTTCCTGAGATATCGCCCTCCAAAACTTTGCTTCTTTTTAGAAAAAAAGAAGCACTTTTAGCACTTTTTTTAAATCAAAAATTAACCCCTTAACCCCCACCCAAACATATGATGATGCATGGATCTGCTAGAGGAGGTTCCAAAGAAGCCATTGAGACCAAAATCTTGGACCTCCTCCTCCTACTTCCTGAGATATGGGCCTCCAAACCTTTGCTTTTTTTTTCTAAAAAGTGCTAGAAATAGCACTTTTTTAAATCAAAAATTAACCCCTTAACCCCCACCCAAACATATGAATGATGCATGGATCTGCTAGAGGAGGTTCCAAAGAAGCCATTCTGACCAAAATCTTGGATGAGCTCCTCCTACTTCCTGAGATATCGCCCTCCAAAACTTTGCTTCTTTTTAGAAAAAAAGAAGCACTTTTAGCACTTTTTTAAATCAAAAATTAACCCCTTAACCCCCACCCAAACATATGAAGTGATGCATGGATCTGCTAGAGGAGGTTCCAAAGAAGCCATTGAGACCAAAATCTTGGACCTCCTCCTCCTACTTCCTGAGATATGGGCCTCCAAACCTTTGCTTTTTTTTTCTAAAAAGTGCTAGAAATAGCACTTTTTTTAAATCAAAAATTAACCCCTTAACCCCCACCCAAACATATGAATGATGCATGGATCTGCTAGAGGAGGTTCCAAAGAAGCCATTCTGACCAAAATCTTGGATGAGCTCCTCCTACTTCCTGAGATATCGCCCTCCAAAACTTTGCTTCTTTTTAGAAAAAAAGAAGCACTTTTAGCACTTTTTTTAAATCAAAAATTAACCCCTTAACCCCCACCCAAACATATGAATGATGCATGGATCTGCTAGAGGAGGTTCCAAAGAAGCCATTGAGACCAAAATCTTGGACCTCCTCCTCCTACTTCCTGAGATATGGGCCTCCAAACCTTTGCTTTTTTTTTCTAAAAAGTGCTAGAAATAGCACTTTTTTAAAATTAAAAATTAACCCCTTAAACCCCACCCAAAAATATGAATGATGCATGGATCTGCTAGAGGAGCTTCCAAAGAAGCCATTCTGACCAAAATCTTAGGATGAGCTCCTCCTACTTCCTGAGATATCGCCCTCCAAAACCTTGCTACGTTTCCATAAAAAAAAGCAAAAATAGCACTTTTTTAAATTAAAAATTAACCCCTTAAACCCCACCCAAAAATATGAATGATGCATGGATCTGCTAGAGGAGCTTCCAAAGAAGCCATTGCTGACCAAAATCTAGGATGAGCTCCTCCTACTTCCTGAGATATCGCCCTCCAAAACCTTGCTACGTTTCCATAAAAAAAAAGCAAAAATAGCACTTTTTTAAATTAAAAATTAACCCCTTAAACCCCACCCAAAAATATGAATGATGCATGGATCTGCTAGAGGAGCTTCCAAAGAAGCCATTCTGACCAAAATCTAGGATGAGCTCCTCCTACTTCCTGAGATATCGCCCTCCAAAACTTTGCTTCTTTTTAGAAAAAAAGAAGCACTTTAGCACTTTTTTTAAATCAAAAATTAACCCCTTAACCCCCACCCAAACATATGAATGATGCATGGATCTGCTAGAGGAGGTTCCAAAGAAGCCATTGAGACCAAAATCTTGGACCTCCTCCTCCTACTTCCTGAGATATGGGCCTCCAAACCTTTGCTTTTTTTTTCTAAAAAGTGCTAGAAATAGCACTTTTTTTAAATCAAAAATTAACCCCTTAACCCCCACCCAAACATATGAATGATGCATGGATCTGCTAGAGGAGGTTCCAAAGAAGCCATTCTGACCAAAATCTTGGATGAGCTCCTCCTACTTCCTGAGATATCGCCCTCCAAAACTTTGCTTCTTTTAGAAAAAAAGAAGCACTTTTAGCACTTTTTTAAATCAAAAATTAACCCCTTAACCCCCACCCAAACATATGAATGATGCATGGATCTGCTAGAGGAGGTTCCAAAGAAGCCATTCTGACCAAAATCTTGGATGAGCTCCTCCTACTTCCTGAGATATCGCCCTCCAAAACTTTGCTTCTTTTTAGAAAAAAAGAAGCACTTTTAGCACTTTTTTTAAATCAAAAATTAACCCCTTAACCCCCACCCAAACATATGAATGATGCATGGATCTGCTAGAGGAGGTTCCAAAGAAGCCATTGAGACCAAAATCTTGGACCTCCTCCTCCTACTTCCTGAGATATGGGCCTCCAAACCTTTGCTTTTTTTTTCTAAAAAGTGCTAGAAATAGCACTTTTTTAAATCAAAAATTAACCCCTTAACCCCCACCCAAACATATGAATGATGCATGGATCTGCTAGAGGAGGTTCCAAAGAAGCCATTCTGACCAAAATCTTGGATGAGCTCCTCCTACTTCCTGAGATATCGCCCTCCAAAACTTTGCTTCTTTTTAGAAAAAAAGAAGCACTTTTAGCACTTTTTTTAAATCAAAAATTAACCCCTTAACCCCCACCCAAACATATGAATGATGCATGGATCTGCTAGAGGAGGTTCCAAAGAAGCCATTGAGACCAAAATCTTGGACCTCCTCCTCCTACTTCCTGAGATATGGGCCTCCAAACCTTTGCTTTTTTTTTCTAAAAAGTGCTAGAAATAGCACTTTTTTTAAATCAAAAATTAACCCCTTAACCCCCACCCAAACATATGAATGATGCATGGATCTGCTAGAGGAGGTTCCAAAGAAGCCATTCTGACCAAAATCTTGGATGAGCTCCTCCTACTTCCTGAGATATCGCCCTCCAAAACTTTGCTTCTTTTTAGAAAAAAAGAAGCACTTTTAGCACTTTTTTTAAATCAAAAATTAACCCCTTAACCCCCACCCAAACATATGAATGATGCATGGATCTGCTAGAGGAGGTTCCAAAGAAGCCATTGAGACCAAAATCTTGGACCTCCTCCTCCTACTTCCTGAGATATGGGCCTCCAAACCTTTGCTTTTTTTTTCTAAAAAGTGCTAGAAATAGCACTTTTTTAAATCAAAAATTAACCCCTTAACCCCCACCCAAACATATGAATGATGCATGGATCTGCTAGAGGAGGTTCCAAAGAAGCCATTCTGACCAAAATCTTGGATGAGCTCCTCCTACTTCCTGAGATATCGCCCTCCAAAACTTTGCTTCTTTTTAGAAAAAAAGAAGCACTTTTAGCACTTTTTTTAAATCAAAAATTAACCCCTTAACCCCCACCCAAACATATGAATGATGCATGGATCTGCTAGAGGAGGTTCCAAAGAAGCCATTGAGACCAAAATCTTGGACCTCCTCCTCCTACTTCCTGAGATATGGGCCTCCAAACCTTTGCTTTTTTTTCTAAAAAAGTGCTAGAAATAGCACTTTTTTTAAATCAAAAATTAACCCCTTAACCCCCACCCAAACATATGAATGATGCATGGATCTGCTAGAGGAGGTTCCAAAGAAGCCATTCTGACCAAAATCTTGGATGAGCTCCTCCTACTTCCTGAGATATCGCCCTCCAAAACCTTGCTACGTTTCCATAAAAAAAAAGCAAAAATAGCACTTTTTTAAAATTAAAAATTAACCCCTTAAACCCCACCCAAAAATATGAATGATGCATGGATCTGCTAGAGGAGCTTCCAAAGAAGCCATTGCTGACCAAAATCTAGGATGAGCTCCTCCTACTTCCTGAGATATCGCCCTCCAAACCTTGCTACGTTTTCCATTAAAAAAAAGCAAAAAATAGCACTTTTTTAAAATTAAAAATTAACCCCTTAAACCCCACCCAAAAATATGAATGATGCATGGATCTGCTAGAGGAGCTTCCAAAGAAGCCATTCTGACCAAAATCTAGGATGAGCTCCTCCTACTTCCTGAGATATCGCCCTCCAAAACCTTGCTACGTTTCCATTAAAAAAAAAGCAAAAATAGCACTTTTTTAAATTAAAAATTAACCCCTTAAACCCCACCCAAAAATATGAATGATGCATGGATCTGCTAGAGGAGCTTCCAAAGAAGCCATTCTGACCAAAATCTAGGATGAGCTCCTCCTACTTCCTGAGATATCGCCCTCCAAAACCTTGCTACGTTTCCATTAAAAAAAAAGCAAAAAAAGCACTTTTTTAAATTAAAAATTAACCCCTTAAACCCCACCCAAAAATATGAATGATGCATGGATCTGCTAGAGGAGCTTCCAAAGAAGCCATTCTGACCAAAATCTAGGATGAGCTCCTCCTACTTCCTGAGATATCGCCCTCCAAAACCTTGCTACGTTTCCATTAAAAAAAAAGCAAAAAAAGCACTTTTTTAAAATTAAAAATTAACCCCTTAAACCCCACCCAAAAATATGAATGATGCATGGATCTGCTAGAGGAGCTTCCAAAGAAGCCATTCTGACCAAAATCTAGGATGAGCTCCTCCTACTTCCTGAGATATCGCCCTCCAAAACCTTGCTACGTTTCCATTAAAAAAAAAGCAAAAAAAGCACTTTTTTAAAATTAAAAATTAACCCCTTAAACCCCACCCAAACATATGAATGATGCATGGATCTGCTAGAGGAGGCTTCCAAAGAAGCCATTCTGACCAAAATCTTGGATGAGCTCCTCCTACTTCCTGAGATATCGCCCTCCAAAACCTTTGCTTACTTTTCCATAAAAAAAAAGCAAAATAGCACTTTTTTTAAATTAAAAATTAACCCCTTAACCCCACCCAAAAATATGAATGATGCATGGATCTGCTAGAGGAGGCTTCCAAAGAAGCCATTCTGACCAAAATCTTGGATGAGCTCCTCCTACTTCCTGAGATATCGCCCTCCAAAACCTTGCTACGTTTCCATAAAAAAAAGCAAAAATAGCACTTTTTTTAAATTAAAAATTAACCCCTTAACCCCCACCCAAAAATATGAATGATGCATGGATCTGCTAGAGGAGGCTTCCAAAGAAGCCATTCTGACCAAAATCTTGGATGAGCTCCTCCTACTTCCTGAGATATCGCCCTCCAAAACCTTGCTACGTTTCCATTAAAAAAAAAGCAAAAAAAGCACTTTTTTAAAATTAAAAATTAACCCCTTAAACCCCACCCAAAAATATGAATGATGCATGGATCTGCTAGAGGAGCTTCCAAAGAAGCCATTCTGACCAAAATCTAGGATGAGCTCCTCCTACTTCCTGAGATATCGCCCTCCAAAACCTTGCTACGTTTCCATTAAAAAAAAAGCAAAAAAAGCACTTTTTTAAAATTAAAAATTAACCCCTTAAACCCCACCCAAAAATATGAATGATGCATGGATCTGCTAGAGGAGCTTCCAAAGAAGCCATTCTGACCAAAATCTAGGATGAGCTCCTCCTACTTCCTGAGATATCGCCCTCCAAAACCTTGCTACGTTTCCATTAAAAAAAAAGCAAAAAAAGCACTTTTTTAAAATTAAAAATTAACCCCTTAAACCCCACCCAAAAATATGAATGATGCATGGATCTGCTAGAGGAGCTTCCAAAGAAGCCATTCTGACCAAAATCTTGGACCTCCTCCTCCTACTTCCTGAGATATGGGCCTCCAAACCTTTGCTTTTTTTTTCTAAAAAGTGCTAGAAATAGCACTTTTTTTAAATCAAAAATTAACCCCTTAACCCCCACCCAAACATATGAATGATGCATGGATCTGCTAGAGGAGGTTCCAAAGAAGCCATTCTGACCAAAATCTTGGATGAGCTCCTCCTACTTCCTGAGATATCGCCCTCCAAAACTTTGCTTCTTTTTAGAAAAAAAGAAGCACTTTTAGCACTTTTTTTAAATCAAAAATTAACCCCTTAACCCCCACCCAAACATATGAAGTGATGCATGGATCTGCTAGAGGAGGTTCCAAAGAAGCCATTGAGACCAAAATCTTGGACCTCCTCCTCCTACTTCCTGAGATATGGGCCTCCAAACCTTTGCTTTTTTTTTCTAAAAAGTGCTAGAAATAGCACTTTTTTTAAATCAAAAATTAACCCCTTAACCCCCACCCAAACATATGAATGATGCATGGATCTGCTAGAGGAGCTTCCAAAGAAGCCATTCTGACCAAAATCTAGGATGAGCTCCTCCTACTTCCTGAGATATCGCCCTCCAAAACCTTGCTACGTTTCCATTAAAAAAAAAGCAA
>CM037854.1:179359581-179384285 GCA_021234595.1 Delia radicum
TTTTATATGATAATAGGCCTTTTTTTGCCGTATTTTGTTAAAGTAACTGTATGTGGGATGGCCATGTCTAAGGAAGTAGGAGGAGCTTATCCACGATTATGATATCAATCTCTTCTTTGGAAGATTCTCTACCAGATTAATACAGCAATCATATTTGTGGGTGGGGTTTAAGGGGTTAATTTTTAATATCAAAATAGGCCTTTTTTGCCGTATTTTTTAAAGTAACTGTGTGTGGGATGGCCATATTTAAGGAAGTAGGAGGAGCTTATTATGGTATCAATCTCTTCTTTGGAAGATTCTGTAGCAGATTAATTCATCAATCATAATTGTGGGTGGGATTTAAGCGGTTAATTTTTCATTTCAAAATATTCCTATTTGGCGAAAGTAACAATGGGTTTTATGGACATATCTGAGGAAGTAGGACGAGCTTATCCAAGATTTTGGTATCAATCTCTTCTTTGGAAGATTCTCTACCAGATTAATACCACAATTATATTTGTGGGTGGGGTTTAAGGGGTTAATTTTTAATATCAAAATAGGCCTTTTTTGCCGTATTTTTTTAAAGTAACTGTGTGTGGAATGGCCATATCTAAGGAAGTGGGAGGAGCTTATCCACGATTATGGTATCAATCTCTTCTTTGGAAGATTCTATGGCAGATTAATGCATCAATCATAATTGTGGGTGGGATTTAAGGGGTTAATTTTTAGTTTCAAAATATTCCTATTTGGCGAAAGTAACAATGGGTTTTATGGACATATCTAAGGAAGTAGGAGGAGCTTATCCAAGATTTTAGTATCAATCTCTTCTTTGGAAGATTCTCTACCAGATTAATTCCGCAATCATATTTGTGGGTGGGGTTTCAGGGGTTAATTTTTAATATCAAAATAGGACTTTTTTGCCGTATTTTTTTAAAATAACTGTGTGTGGGATGGCCATATTTAAGGAAGTAGGAGGAGCTTATCCACAATTTTGGTATCAATCTCTTCTTTGGAAGATTCTATAGCAGATTAATGCATCAATCATAATTGTGGGTGGGATTTAAGGGGTTAATTTTTCATATCAAAATAATCCTATTTGGCGAAAGTAACAATGGGTTTTATCGACATATCTAAGGAAGTAGGAGGAGCTTATCCAAGATTTTGGTATCAATCTCTTCTTTGGAAGATTTTCTACCAGATTAAGACCGCAATCATATTTGTGGGTGGGGTTTAAGAGGTTAATTTTTAATATCAAAATAGGAATTTTTTTGCCGTATTTTTTTAAAGTAACTGTGTGTGGGATGGCCATATTTAAGGAAGTAGGAGGAGCTTATTATGGTATCAATCTCTTCTTTGGAAGATTCTGTAGCAGATTAATTCATCAATCATAATTGTGGGTGGGATTTAAGCGGTTAATTTTTCATTTCAAAATATTCCTATTTGGCGAAAGTAACAACGGGTTTTATGGACATATCTGAGGAAGTAGGATGAGCTTATCCAAGATTT
Organism: Delia radicum; assembly: GCA_021234595.1. Taxonomy (NCBI): domain Eukaryota; kingdom Metazoa; phylum Arthropoda; class Insecta; order Diptera; family Anthomyiidae; genus Delia; species Delia radicum. The sequence goes on from CM037854.1 coordinate 179,361,067, forward strand.
TGGTATCAATCTCTTCTTTGGAAGATTCTCTACCAGATTAATACCACAATCATATTTGTGGGTGGGGTTTAAGGGATTAATTTTTAATATCATAATATTCCTTTTTTTGCCGTATTTTGTTAAAGTAACTGTATGTGGGATGGCCATATCTAAGGAAGTAGGAGGAGCTTATCCACGATTATGGTATCAATCTCTTCTTTGGAAGATTCTATAGCAGATTAATGCATCAATCATAATTGTGGGTGGTATTTAAGGGGCTAAGTTTTAATTTCAAAATATTCCTATTTGGCGAAAGTAACAATGGGTTTTATGGACATATCTAAGGAAGTAGGAGGAGCTTAGCCAAGATTTTGGTATCAATCTCTTCTTTGGAAGATTCTCTACCAGATTAATACCACAATCACATTTGTGGGTGGGGTGTAAGCGTTAATTTTTAATATAAAAATAGGCCTTTTTTTGCCGTATTTTGTTAAAGTAACTGTGTGTGGGATGGCCATATCTAAGGAAGTAGGAGGAGCTTATCCACGATTATGGTATCAATCTCTTCTTTGGAAGATTCTATAGCAGATTAATGCATCAGTCCTAGTTGTGCGTGCGATTTAAGGGGTTAATTTTTAAATTCAAAATATTCCTATTTGGCGAAAGTAACAATGGGTTTTATGGACATATCTAAGGAAGTAGGAGGATCTTGTCCAAGATTTCAGTATCAGTCTCTTCTTTGGAAGATGGGGTGTTAAGTGGGGTTTAAGGAGTTAATTTTTAATATCAAAATAGGCCTTTTTTTGCCGTATTTTTTTAAAGTAACTGTGGTTGGGATGGCCATATTTAAGGAAGTAGGAGGAGCTTATCCACGATTATCGTATCAATCTCTTCTTTGGAAGATTCTATAGCAGATTAATGCATCAATCATAATTGTGGGTGGGATTTAAGGGGTTAATTTTTCATATCAAAATAATCCTATTTGGCGAAAGTAACAATGGGTTTTATCGACATATCTAAGGAAGTAGGAGGAGCTTATCCAAGATTTTGGTATCAATCTCTTCTTTGGAAGATTTTCTACCAGATTAAAACCGCAATCATATTTGTGGGTGGGGTTTAAGAGGTTAATTTTTAATATCAAAATAGGAATTTTTTGCCGTATTTTTTTAAAGTAACTGTGTGTGGGATGGACCATATTTAAGGAAGTAGGAGGAGCTTATCCACGATTATCGTATCAATCTCTTCTTTGGAAGATTCTATAGCAGATTAATTCATCAATCATAATTGTGGGTGGGATTTAAGGGGCTAATTTTTTATTTCAAAATATTCCTATTTGGCGAAAGTAACAATGGGTTTTATGGACATATCTGAGGAAGTAGGATGAGCTTATCCAAGATTTTGGTAATAATCTCTTCTTTGGAAGATTCTCTACCAGATTAATACCACAATCATATTTGTGGGTGGGGTTTAAGGGATTAATTTTTAATATGATAATAGGCCTTTTTTGCCGTATTTTGTTAAAGTAACTGTATGTGGGATGGCCATATCTAAGGAAGTAGGAGGAGCTTATCCACGATTATGATATCAATCTCTTCTTTGGAAGATTCTCTACCAGATTAATACCGCAATCATATTTTTGGGTGGGGTTTAAGGGGTTAATTTTTAATATCAAAATAGGCCTTTTTTTGCCGTATTTTTTTAAAGTAACTGTGTGTGGGATGGCCATATTTAAGGAAGTAGGAGGAGCTGATCCACGATTATCGTATCAATCTCTTCTTTGGAAGATTCTATAGCAGATTAATGCATCAATCATAATTGTGGGTGGGATTTAAGGGGTTAATTTTTCATATCAAAATAATCCTATTTGGCGAAAGTAACAATGGGTTTTATCGACATATCTAAGGAAGTAGGAGGAGCTTATCCAAGATTTTGGTATCAATCTCTTCTTTGGAAGATTTTCTACCAGATTAAGACCGCAATCATATTTGTGGGTAGGGTTTAAGAGGTTAATTTTTAATATCAAAATAGGAATTTTTTGCCGTATTTTTTAAAGTAACTGTGTGTGGGATGGCCATATTTAAGGAAGTAGGAGGAGCTTATTATGGTATCAATCTCTTCTTTGGAAGATTCTGTAGCAGATTAATTCATCAATCATAATTGTGGGTGGGATTTAAGCGGTTAATTTTTCATTTCAAAATATTCCTATTTGGCGAAAGTAACAATGGGTTTTATGGACATATCTGAGGAAGTAGGATGAGCTTATCCAAGATTTTGGTATCAATCTCTTCTTTGGAAGATTCTCTACCAGATTAATACCACAATCATATTTGTGGGTGGGGTTTAAGGAATTAATTTTTAATATCATAATATTCCTTTTTTTGCCGTATTTTGTTAAAGTAACTGTATGTGGGATGGCCATATCTAAGGAAGTATTAGGAGCTTATCCACGATTATGGTATCAATCTCTTCTTTGGAAGATTCTATAGCAGATTAATGCATCAATCATAATTGTGGGTGGGATTTAAGGGGCTAATTTTTTATTTCAAAATATTCCTATTTGGCGAAAGTAACAATGGGTTTTATGGACATATCTGAGGAAGTAGGATGAGCTTATCCAAGATTTTGGTAATAATCTCTTCTTTGGAAGATTCTCTACCAGATTAATACCACAATCATATTTGTGGGTGGGGTTTAAGGGATTAATTTTTAATATGATAATAGGCCTTTTTTTTGCCGTATTTTGTTAAAGTAACTGTATGTGGGATGGCCATATCTAAGGAAGTAGCAGGAGCTTATCCACGATTATGATATCAATCTCTTCTTTGGAAGATTCTCTACCAGATTAATACCGCAATCATATTTGTGGGTGGGGTTTAAGGGGTTAATTTTTAATATCAAAATAGACCTTTTTTTGCCGTATTTTTTTAAAGTAACTGTGTGTGGGATGGCCATATTTAAGGAAGTAGGAGGAGCTTATTATGGTATCAATCTCTTCTTTGGAAGATTCTGTAGCAGATTAATTCATCAATCATAATTGTGGGTGGGATTTAAGCGGTTAATTTTTCATTTCAAAATATTCCTATTTGGCGAAAGTAACAATAGGTTTTATGGACATATCTGAGGAAGTAGGATGAGCTTATCCAAGATTTTGGTATCAATCTCTTCTTTGGAAGATTCTCTACCAGATTAAGACCGCAATCATATTTGTGGGTGGGGTTTAAGAGGTTAATTTTTAATATCAAAATAGGACTTTTTTGCCGTATTTTTTTAAAGTAACTGTGTGTGGGATGGCCATATTAAGGAAGTAGGAGGAGCTTATCCACGATTATGGTATCAATCTCTTCTTTGGAAGATTCTATAGCAGATTAATTCATCAATCATAATTGTGGGTGGGATTTAAGGGGTTAATTTTTCATTTCAAAATATTCCTATTTGGCGAAAGTAACAATGGGTTTTATGGACATATCTGAGGAAGTAGGAGGAGCTTATCCAAGATTTTGGTATCAATCTCTTCTTTGGAAGATTCTCTACCAGATTAATACCACAATCATATTTGTGGGTGGGGTTTAAGGGATTAATTTTTAATATCATAATAGGCCTTTTTTTGCCGTATTTTGTTAAAGTAACTGTATGTGGGATGGCCATATCTAAGGAAGTAGGAGGAGCTTATCCACGATTATGGTATCAATCTCTTCTTTGGAAGATTCTATAGCAGATTAATGCATCAATCATAATTGTGGGTGGTATTTAAGGGGTTAATTTTTAAATTCAAAATATTCCTATTTGGCGAAAGTAACAATGGGTTTTATGGACATATCTAAGGAAGTAGGAGGATCTTGTCCAAGATTTCAGTATCAGTCTCTTCTTTGGAAGATTCTCTACCAGATTAATACCGCAATCATATTTGTGGGTGGGGTTTAAGGAGTTAATTTTTAATATCAAAATAGGCCTTTTTTTGCCGTATTTTTTTAAAGTAACTGTGTGTTGGATGGCCATATTTAAGGAAGTAGGAGGAGCTTATCCACGATTATGCATATCAATCTCTTCTTTGGAAGATTCTATAGCAGATTAATGCATCAATCATAATTGTGGGTGGGATTTAAGGGGTTAATTTTTCATATCAAAATAATCCTATTTGGCGAAAGTAACAATGGGTTTTATCGACATATCTAAGGAAGTAGGAGGAGCTTATCCAAGATTTTGGTATCAATCTCTTCTTTGGAAGATTTTCTACCAGATTAAAACCGCAATCATATTTGTGGGTGGGGTTTAAGAGGTTAATTTTTAATATCAAAATAGGAATTTTTTGCCGTATTTTTTTAAAGTAACTGTGTGTGGGATGGCCATATTTAAGGAAGTAGGAGGAGCTTATCCACGATTATCGTATCAATCTCTTCTTTGGAAGATTCTATAGCAGATTAATTCATCAATCATAATTGTGGGTGGGATTTAAGGGGCTAATTTTTTATTTCAAAATATTCCTATTTGGCGAAAGTAACAATGGGTTTTATGGACATATCTGAGGAAGTAGGATGAGCTTATCCAAGATTTTGGTAATAATCTCTTCTTTGGAAGATTCTCTACCAGATTAATACCACAATCATATTTGTGGGTGGGGTTTAAGGGATTAATTTTTAATATGATAATAGGCCTTTTTTGCCGTATTTTGTTAAAGTAACTGTATGTGGGATGGCCATATCTAAGGAAGTAGGAGGAGCTTATCCACGATTATGATATCAATCTCTTCTTTGGAAGATTCTCTACCAGATTAATACCGCAATCATATTTTGGGTGGGGTTTAAGGGGTTAATTTTTTATCAAAATAGGCCTTTTTTTGCCGTATTTTTTTAAAGTAACTGTGTGTGGGATCGCCATATTTAAGGAAGTAGGAGGAGCTTATTATGGTATCAATCTCTTCTTTGGAAGATTCTGTAGCAGATTAATTCATCAATCATAATTGTGGGTGGGATTTAAGCGGTTAATTTTTCATTTCAAAATATTCCTATTTGGCGAAAGTAACAATGGGTTTTATGGACATATCTGAGGAAGTAGGATGAGCTTATCCAAGATTTTGGTATCAATCTCTTCTTTGGAAGATTCTCTACCAGATTAATACCACAATTATATTTGTGGGTGGGGTTTAAGGGGTTAATTTTTAATATCAAAATAGGCCTTTTTTTGCCGTATTTTGTTAAAGTAACTGTGTGTGGGATGGCCATATTTAACGAAGTAGGAGGATCTTATCCACGATTATGGTATCAATCTCTTCTTTGGAAGATTCTATAGCAGATTAATGCATCAATCATAATTGTGGGTGGGATTTAAGGGGTTCATTTTTCATATCAAAATAATCCTATTTGGCGAAAGTAACAATGGGTTTTATCGACATATCTGAGGAAGTAGGAGGAGCTTATCCAAGATTTTGGTATCAATCTCTTCTTTGGAAGATTTTCTACCAGATTAAGACCGCAAGTCATATTTGTGGGTGGGGTTTAAGAGGTTAATTTTTAATATCAAAATAGGAATTTTTTGCCGTATTTTTTTAAAGTAACTGTGTGTGGAATGGCCATATCTAAGGAAGTGGGAGGAGCTTATCCACGATTATGGTATCAATCTCTTCTTTGGAAGATTCTATGGCAGATTAATGCATCAATCATAATTGTGGGTGGGATTTAAGGGGTTAATTTTTAGTTTCAAAATATTCCTATTTGGCGAAAGTAACAATGGGTTTTATGGACATATCTAAGGAAGTAGGAGAAGCTTATCCAAGATTTTAGTATCAATCTCTTCTTTGGAAGATTCTCTACCAGATTAATTCCGCAATCATATTTGTGGGTGGGGTTTCAGGGGTTAATTTTTAATATCAAAATAGGACTTTTTTGCCGTATTTTTTTAAAATAACTGTGTGTGGGATGGCCATATTTAAGGAAGTAGGAGGAGCTTATCCACAATTTTGGTATCAATCTCTTCTTTGGAAGATTCTATAGCAGATTAATGCATCAATCATAATTGTGGGTGGGATTTAAGGGGTTAATTTTTCATATCAAAATAATCCTATTTGGCGAAAATAACAATGGGTTTTATCGACATATCTAAGGAAGTAGGAGGAGCTTATCCAGGATTTTGGTATCAATCTCTTCTTTGGAAGATTTTCTACCAGATTAAGACCGCAATCATATTTGTGGGTGGGGTTTAAGAGGTTAATTTTTAATATCAAAATAGGAATTTTTTGCCGTATTTTTTTAAAGTAACTGTGTGTGGGATGGCCATATTTAAGGAAGTAGGAGGAGCTTATTATGGTATCAATCTCTTCTTTGGAAGATTCTGTAGCAGATTAATTCATCAATCATAATTGTGGGTGGGATTTAAGCGGTTAATTTTTCATTTCAAAATATTCCTATTTGGCGAAAGTAACAATGGGTTTTATGGACATATCTGAGGAAGTAGGATGAGCTTATCCAAGATTTTGGTATCAATCTCTTCTTTGGAAGATTCTCTACTAGATTAATACCACAATCATATTTGTGGGTGGGGTTTAAGGAATTAATTTTTAATATCATAATATTCCTTTTTTTGCCGTATTTTGTTAAAGTAACTGTATGTGGGATGGCCATATCTAAGGAAGTAGGAGGAGCTTATCCACGATTATGGTATCAATCTCTTCTTTGGAAGATTCTATAGCAGATTAATGCATCAATCATAATTGTGGGTGGGATTTAAGGGGTTAATTTTTAATTTCAAAATATTCCTATTTGGCGAAAGTAACAATGGGTTTTATGGACATATCTAAGGAAGTAGGAGGAGCTTAGCCAAGATTTTGGTATCAATCTCTTCTTTGGAAGATTCTCTACCAGATTAATACCACAATCACATTTGTGGGTGGGGTGTAAGCGTTAATTTTTAATATAAAAATAGGCCTTTTTTTGCCGTATTTTGTTAAAGTAACTGTGTGTGGGATGGCCATATCTAAGGAAGTAGGAGGAGCTTATCCACGATTATGGTATCAATCTCTTCTTTGGAAGATTCTATAGCAGATAAATGCATCAGTCCTAGTTGTGGGTGCGATTTAAGGGGTTAATTTTTAAATTCAAAATATTCCTATTTGGCGAAAGTAACAATGGGTTTTATGGACATATCTAAGGAAGTAGGAGGATCTTATCCAAGATTTCAGTATCAGTCTCTTCTTTGGAAGATTCTCTACGAGATTAATACCGCAATCATATTTGTGGGTGGGGTTTAAGGAGTTAATTTTTAATATCAAAATAGGCCTTTTTTTGCCGTATTTTTTTAAAGTAACTGTGTGTGGGATGGCCATATTTAAGGAAGTAGGAGGAGCTTATCCACGATTATGGCATCAATCTCTTCTTTGGAAGATTCTATAGCAGATTAATGCATCAATCATAATTGTGGGTGGGATTTAAGGGGTTAATTTTTCATATCAAAATAATCCTATTTGGCGAAAGTAACAATGGGTTTTATCGACATATCTAAGGAAGTAGGAGGAGCTTATCCAAGATTTTGGTATCAATCTCTTCTTTGGAAGATTTTCTACCAGATTAAAACCGCAATCATATTTGTGGGTGGGGTTTAAGAGGTTAATTTTTAATATCAAAATAGGAATTTTTTGCCGTATTTTTTTAAAGTAACTGTGTGTGGGATGGCCATATTTAAGGAAGTAGGAGGAGCTTATCCACGATTATGGTATCAATCTCTTCTTTGGAAGATTCTATAGCAGATTAATTCATCAATCGTAATTGTGGGTGGGATTTAAGGGGTTAATTTTTTATTTCAAAATATTCCTATTTGGCGAAAGTAACAACGGGTTTTATGGACATATCTGAGGAAGTAGGATGAGCTTATCCAAGATTTTGGTAATAATCTCTTCTTTGGAAGATTCTCTACCACAATCATATTTGTGGGTGGGGTTTAAGGGATTAATTTTTAATATGATAATAGGCCTTTTTTTTGCCGTATTTTGTTAAAGTAACTGTATGTGGGATGGCCATATCTAAGGAAGTAGCAGGAGCTTATCCACGATTATGATATCAATCTCTTCTTTGGAAGATTCTCTACCAGATTAATACCGCAATCATATTTGTGGGTGGGGTTTAAGGGGTTAATTTTTAATATCAAAATAGGCCTTTTTTTGCCGTATTTTTTTAAAGTAACTGTGTGTGGGATGGAAATATTTAAGGAAGTAGCAGGAGCTTATTATGGTATCAATCTCTTCTTTGGAAGATTCTGTAGCAGATTAATTCATCAATCATAATTGTGGGTGGGATTTAAGGGGTTAATTTTTCATTTCAAAATATTCCTATTTGGCGAAAGTAACAATGGGTTTTATGGACATATCTAAGGAAGTAGGAGGAGCTTATCCAAGATTTTTTTATCAATCTCTTCTTTGGAAGATTCTCTACCAGATTAATACCACAATCATATTTGTGGGTGGGGTTTAAGGGGTTAATTTTTAGTATCAATATAGGCCTTTTTTGCCGTATTTTGTTAAAGTAACTGTGTGTGGGATGGCCATATTTAAGGAAGTAGGAGGAGCTTATTATGGTATCAATCTCTTCTTTGGAAGATTCTGTAGCAGATTAATTCATCAATCATAATTGTGGGTGGGATTTAAGCGGTTAATTTTTCATTTCAAAATATTCCTATTTGGCGAAAGTAACAATGGGTTTTATGGACATATCTGAGGAAGTAGGATGAGCTTATCCAAGATTTTGGTATCAATCTCTTCTTTGGAAGATTCTCTACCAGATTAATTCCGCAATCATATTTGTGGGTGGGGTTTCAGGGGTTAATTTTTAATATCAAAATAGGACTTTTTTGCCGTATTTTTTTTAAATAACTGTGTGTGGGATGGCCATATTTAAGGAAGTAGGAGGAGCTTATCCACGATTTTGGTATCAATCTCTTCTTTGGAAGATTCTATAGCAGATTAATGCATCAATCATAATTGTGGGTGGGATTTAAGGGGTTAATTTTTCATATCAAAATAATCCTATTTGGCGAAAGTAACAATGGGTTTTATCGACATATCTAAGGAAGTAGGAGGAGCTTAGCAAAAATTTTGGTATCAATCTCTTCTTTGGAAGATTCTCTACCAGATTAATACCACAATCACATTTGTGGGTGGGGTGTAAGCGTTAATTTTTAATATCAAAATAGGTCTTTTTTTTGCCGTATTTTGTTAAAGTAACTGTGTGTGGGATGGCCAAATCTAAGGAAGTAGGAGGAGCTTATCCACGATTATGGTATCAATCTCTTCTTTGGAAGATTCTATAGCAGATTAATGCATCAGTCCTAGTTGTGGGTGCGATTTAAGGGGTTAATTTTTAAATTTAAAATATTCCTATTTGGCGAAAGTAACAATGGGTTTTATGGACATATCTAAGGAAGTAGGAGGAGCTTATCCAAGATTTTGGTATCAATCTCTTCTTTGGAAGATTCTCTACCAGATTAATTCCGCAATCATATTTGTGGGTGGGGTTTAAGGGGTTAATTTTTAATAACAAAATAGGCCTTTTTTTGCCGTATTTTTTTAAAGTAACTGTGTGTGGGATGGCCATATTTAAGGAAGTAGGAGGAGCTTATTATGGTATCAATCTCTTCTTTGGAAGATTCTGTAGCAGATTAATTCATCAATCATAATTGTGGGTGCGATTTAAGGGGTTAATTTTTAAATTTAAAATATTCCTATTTGGCGAAAGTAACAATGGGTTTTATGGACATATCTAAGGAAGTAGGAGGAGCTTATCCAAGATTTTAGAATCAATCTCTTCTTTGGAAGATTCTCTACCAGATTAATTCCCCAATCATATTTGTGGGTGGGGTTTCAGGGGTTAATTTTTAATATCAAAATAGGACTTTTTTGCCGTATTTTTTTAAAATAACTGTGTGTGGGATGGCCATATTTAAGGAAGTAGGAGGAGCTTATCCACGATTTTGGTATCAATCTCTTCTTTGGAAGATTCTATAGCAGATTAATGCATCGATCATAATTGTGGGTGGGATTTAAGGGGTTAATTTTTAATTTCAAAATATTCCTATTTGGCGAAAGTAACAATGGGTTTTATGGACATATCTAAGGAAGTAGGAGGAGCTTAGCCAAGATTTTGGTATCAATCTCTTCTTTGGAAGATTCTCTACCAGATTAATACCACAATTACATTTGTGGGTGGGGTGTAAGCGTTAATTTTTAATATAAAAATAGGCCTTTTTTTGCCGTATTTTGTTAAAGTAACTGTGTGTGGGATGGCCATATCTAAGGAAGTAGGAGGAGCTTATCCACGATTATGGTATCAATCTCTTCTTTGGAAGATTCTATAGCAGATTAATGCATCAATCATAATTGTGGGTGGGATTTAAGGGGTTAATTTTTTATTTCAAAATATTCCTCTTTGGCGAAAGTAACAATGGGTTTTATGGACATATCTGAGGAAGTAGGATGAGCTTATCCAAGATTTTGGTAATAATCTCTTCTTTGGAAGATTCTCTACCAGATTAATACCACAATCATATTTGTGGGTGGGGTTTAAGGGATTAATTTTTAATATGATAATAGGCCTTTTTTTGCCGTATTTTGTTAAAGTAACTGTATGTGGGATGGCCATATCTAAGGAAGTAGGAGGAGCTTATCCACGATTATGATATCAATCTCTTCTTTGAAAGATTCTATAGCAGATTAATGCATCAATCATAATTGTGGGTGGGATTTAAGGTGTTAATTTTTCATTTCAAAATATTCCTATTTGGCGAAAGTAACAATGGGTTTTATGAACATATCTAAGGAAGTAGGAGGAGCTTATCCAAGATTTTGGTATCAATCTCTTCTTTGGAAGATTCTCTACCAGATTAATACCACAATCATATTTGTGGGTGGGGTTTAAGGGGTTAATTTTTAATATCAAAATAGGCCTTTTTTGCCGTATATTGTTAAAGTAACTGTGTGTGGGATGGCCATATTTAAGGAAGTAGGAGGAGCTTATCCACGATTATGGTATCAATCTCTTCTTTGGAAGATTCTATAGCAGATTAATGCATCAATCATAATTGTGGGTGGGATTTAAGGGGTTAATTTTTAATTTCAAAATATTCCTATTTGGCGAAAGTAACAATGGGTTTTATGGACATATCTAAGGAAGTAGGAGGAGCTTAGCCAAAATTTTGGTATCAATCTCTTCTTTGGAAGATTCTCTACCAGATTAATACCACAGTCACATTTGTGGGTGGGGTGTAAGCGTTAATTTTTAATATCAAAATAGGCCTTTTTTTGCCGTATTTTGTTAAAGTAACTGTGTGTAGGATGGCCATATCTAAGGAAGTAGGAGGAGCTTATCCACGATTATGGTATCAATCTCTTCTTTGGAAGATTCTATAGCAGATTAATGCATCAGTCCTAGTTGTGGGTGCGATTTAAGGGGTTAATTTTTAAATTCAAAATATTCCTATTTGGCGAAAGTAACAATGGGTTTTATGGACATATCTAAGGAAGTAGGACGAGCTTATCCAAGATTTTAGTATCAATCTCTTCTTTGGAAGATTCTCTACCAGATTAATTCCGCAATCATATTTGTGGGTGGGGTTTCAGGGGTTAATTTTTAATATCAAAATAGGACTTTTTTGCCGTATTTTTTTAAAATAACTGTGTGTGGGATGGCCATATTTAAGGAAGTAGGAGGAGCTTATCCACGATTATGGTATCAATCTCTTCTTTGGAAGATTCTATAGCAGATTAATGCATCAATCATAATTGTGGGTGGGATTTTTTAGGGGTTAATTTTTCATATCAAAATATTCCTATTTGGCGAAAGTAACAATGGGTTTTATGGACATATCTAAGGAAGTAGGAGGAGCTTATCCAAGATTTTGGTATCAATCTCTTCTTTGGAAGATTCTCTACCAGATTAATACCGCAATCATATTTGTGGGTGGGGTTTAAGGGGTTAATTTTTAGTATCAAAATAGGCCTTTTTTGCCGTATTTTGTTAAAGTAACTGTGTGTGGGATGGCCATATCTAAATAAGTAGGAGTAGCTTATCCACGATTATGGTATCAATCTCTTCTTTGGAAGATTCTATAGCATCAATCATAATTGTGGGTGGGATTTAAGGGGTTAATTTTTAAATTCAAAATATTCCTATTTGGCGAAAGTAACAATGGGTTTTATGGACATATCTAAGGAAGTAGGAGGAGCTTAGCCAAAATTTTGGTATCAATCTCTTCTTTGGAAGATTCTCTACCAGATTAATACCACAATCACATTTGTGGGTGGGGTGTAAGGTATCAATCTCTCCTTTGCTTTTTTTTCTAAAAAGTGCTAGAAATAGCACTTTTTTAAAATCAAAAATTAACCCCTTAACCCCCACCCAAACATATGAATGATGCATGGATCTGCTAGAGGAGGTTCCAAAGAAGCCATTCTGACCAAAATCTTGGATGAGCTCCTCCTACTTCCTGAGATATCGCCCTCCAAAACTTTGCTTCTTTTTAGAAAAAAATAAGCTCTTTTAGCACTTTTTTAAATCAAAAATTAACCCCTTAACCCCCACCCAAACATATGAGTGATGCATGGATCTGCTAGAGGAGGTTCCAAAGAAGTCATTGAGACCAAAATCTTGGACCTCCTCCTCCTACTTCCTGAGATATGGGCCTCCAAACCTTTGCTTTTTTTTCTAAGAAGTGCTAGAAATAGCACTTTTTTTAAATCAAAAATTAACCCCTTAACCCCCACCCAAACGTATGAATGATGCATGGATCTGCTAGAGGAGGTTCCAAAGAAGCCATTCTGACCAAAATCTTGGATGAGCTCCTCCTACTTCCTGAGATATCGCCCTCCAAAACTTTGCTTCTTTTTAGAAAAAAAGAAGCACTTTTAGCACTTTTTTTAAATCAAAAATTAACCCCTTAACCCCCACCCAAACATATGAATGATGCATGGATCTGCTAGAGGAGGTTCCAAAGAAGCCATTGAGACCAAAATCTTGGACCTCCTCCTCCTACTTCCTGAGATATGGGCCTCCAAACCTTTGCTTTTTTTTTCTAAAAAGTGCTAGAAATAGCACTTTTTATAAATCAAAAATTAACCCCTTAACCCCCACCCAAACATATGAATGATGCATGGATCTGCTAGAGGAGGTTCCAAAGAAGCCATTCTGACCAAAATCTTGGATGAGCTCCTAATACTTCCTGAGATATCGCCCTCCAAAACTTTGCTTCTTTTTAGAAAAAAAGAAGCACTTTTAGCACTTTTTTTAAATCAAAAATTAACCCCTTAACCCCCACCCAAACATATGAATGATGCATGGATCTGCTAGAGGTGGTTCCAAAGAAGCCATTGAGACCAAAATCTTGGACCTCCTCCTCCAACTTCCTGAGATATGGGCCTCCAAACCTTTGCTTTTTTTTCCTAAAAAGTGCTAGAAATAGCACTTTTTTTAAATCAAAAATTAACCCCTTAACCCCCACCCAAACATATGAATGATGCTAGATCTGCTAGAGGAGGTTCCAAAGAAGCCATTCTGACCAAAATCTTGGATGAGCTCCTCCTACTTCCTGAGATATCGCCCTCCAAAACTTTGCTTCTTTTTAGAAAAAAATAAGCACTTTTAGCACTTTTTTTAAATCAAAAATTAACCCCTTAACCCCCACCCAAACATATGAGTGATGCATGGATCTGCTAGAGGAGGTTCCAAAGAAGTCATGGAGACCAAAATCTTGGACCTCCTCCTCCTACTTCCTGAGATATGGGCCTCCAAACCTTTGCTTTTTTTTTCTAAAAAGTGCTAGAAATAGCACTTTTTTAAATCAAAAATTAACCCCTTAACCCCCACCCAAACATATGAATGATGCATGGATCTGCTAGAGGAGGTTCCAAAGAAGCCATTCTGATCAAAATCTGGGATGAGCTCCTCCTACTTCCTGAGATATCGCCCTCCAAAACTTTGCTTCTTTTTAGAAAAAAAGAAGCACTTTTAGCACTTTTTTTAAATCAAAAATTAACCCCTTAACCCCCACCCAAACATATGAATGATGCATGGATCTGCTAGAGGAGGTTCCAAAGAAGCCATTGAGACCAAAATCTTGGACCTCCTCCTCCTAGTTCCTGAGATATGGGCCTCCAAACCTTTGCTTTTTTTTCTAAGAAGTGCTAGAAATAGCACTTTTTTTAAATCAAAAATTAACCCCTTAACCCCCACCCAAACAGTATGAATGATGCATGGATCTGCTAGAGGAGGTTCCAAAGAAGCCATTCTGACCAAAATCTTGGATGAGCTCCTCCTACTTCCTGAGATATCGCCCTCCAAAACTTTGCTTCTTTTTAGAAAAAAAGAAGCACTTTTAGCACTTTTTTTAAATCAAAAATTAACCCCTTAACCCCCACCCAAACATATGAATGATGCATGGATCTGCTAGAGGAGGTTCCAAAGAAGCCATTGAGACCAAAATCTTGGACCTCCTCCTCCTACTTCCTGAGATATGGGCCTCCAAACCTTTGCTTTTTTTTTCTAAAAAGTGCTAGAAATAGCACTTTTTTAAATCAAAAATTAACCCCTTAACCCCCACCCAAACATATGAATGATGCATGGATCTGCTAGAGGAGGTTCCAAAGAAGCCATTCTGACCAAAATCTTGGATGAGCTCCTCCTACTTCCTGAGATATCGCCCTCCAAAACTTTGCTTCTTTTTAGAAAAAAAGAAGCACTTTTAGCACTTTTTTTAAATCAAAAATTAACCCCTTAACCCCCACCCAAACATATGAATGATGCATGGATCTGCTAGAGGAGGTTCCAAAGAAGCCATTGAGACCAAAATCTTGGACCTCCTCCTCCTACTTCCTGAGATATGGGCCTCCAAACCTTTGCTTTTTTTTTCTAAAAAGTGCTAGAAATAGCACTTTTTTTAAATCAAAAATTAACCCCTTAACCCCCACCCAAACATATGAATGATGCATGGATCTGCTAGAGGAGGTTCCAAAGAAGCCATTCTGACCAAAATCTTGGATGAGCTCCTCCTACTTCCTGAGATATCGCCCTCCAAAACTTTGCTTCTTTTTAGAAAAAAAGAAGCACTTTTAGCACTTTTTTTAAATCAAAAATTAACCCCTTAACCCCCACCCAAACATATGAGTGATGCATGGATCTGCTAGAGGAGGTTCCAAAGAAGCCATTGAGACCAAAATCTTGGACCTCCTCCTCCTACTTCCTGAGATATGGGCCTCCAAACCTTTGCTTTTTTTTTCTAAAAAGTGCTAGAAATAGCACTTTTTTAAATCAAAAATTAACCCCTTAACCCCCACCCAAACATATGAATGATGCATGGATCTGCTAGAGGAGGTTCCAAAGAAGCCATTCTGACCAAAATCTTGGATGAGCTCCTCCTACTTCCTGAGATATCGCCCTCCAAAACTTTGCTTCTTTTTAGAAAAAAAGAAGCACTTTTAGCACTTTTTTTAAATCAAAAATTAACCCCTTAACCCCCACCCAAACATATGAATGATGCATGGATCTGCTAGAGGAGGTTCCAAAGAAGCCATTGAGACCAAAATCTTGGACCTCCTCCTCCTACTTCCTGAGATATGGGCCTCCAAACCTTTGCTTTTTTTTTCTAAAAAGTGCTAGAAATAGCACTTTTTTTAAATCAAAAATTAACCCCTTAACCCCCACCCAAACATATGAATGATGCATGGATCTGCTAGAGGAGGTTCCAAAGAAGCCATTCTGACCAAAATCTTGGATGAGCTCCTCCTACTTCCTGAGATATCGCCCTCCAAAACTTTGCTTCTTTTTAGAAAAAAAGAAGCACTTTTAGCACTTTTTTTAAATCAAAAATTAACCCCTTAACCCCCACCCAAACATATGAATGATGCATGGATCTGCTAGAGGAGGTTCCAAAGAAGCCATTGAGACCAAAATCTTGGACCTCCTCCTCCTACTTCCTGAGATATGGGCCTCCAAACCTTTGCTTTTTTTTTCTAAAAAGTGCTAGAAATAGCACTTTTTTTAAATCAAAAATTAACCCCTTAACCCCCACCCAAACATATGAATGATGCATGGATCTGCTAGAGGAGGTTCCAAAGAAGCCATTCTGACCAAAATCTTGGATGAGCTCCTCCTACTTCCTGAGATATCGCCCTCCAAAACTTTGCTTCTTTTTAGAAAAAAAGAAGCACTTTTAGCACTTTTTTTAAATCAAAAATTAACCCCTTAACCCCCACCCAAACATATGAATGATGCATGGATCTGCTAGAGGAGGTTCCAAAGAAGCCATTGAGACCAAAATCTTGGACCTCCTCCTCCTACTTCCTGAGATATGGGCCTCCAAACCTTTGCTTTTTTTTTCTAAAAAGTGCTAGAAATAGCACTTTTTTTAAATCAAAAATTAACCCCTTAACCCCCACCCAAACATATGAATGATGCATGGATCTGCTAGAGGAGGTTCCAAAGAAGCCATTCTGACCAAAATCTTGGATGAGCTCCTCCTACTTCCTGAGATATCGCCCTCCAAAACTTTGCTTCTTTTTAGAAAAAAAGAAGCACTTTTAGCACTTTTTTTAAATCAAAAATTAACCCCTTAACCCCCACCCAAACATATGAAGTGATGCATGGATCTGCTAGAGGAGGTTCCAAAGAAGCCATTGAGACCAAAATCTTGGACCTCCTCCTCCTACTTCCTGAGATATGGGCCTCCAAACCTTTGCTTTTTTTTTCTAAAAAGTGCTAGAAATAGCACTTTTTTAAATCAAAAATTAACCCCTTAACCCCCACCCAAACATATGAATGATGCATGGATCTGCTAGAGGAGGTTCCAAAGAAGCCATTCTGACCAAAATCTTGGATGAGCTCCTCCTACTTCCTGAGATATCGCCCTCCAAAACTTTGCTTCTTTTTAGAAAAAAAGAAGCACTTTTAGCACTTTTTTTAAATCAAAAATTAACCCCTTAACCCCCACCCAAACATATGAATGATGCATGGATCTGCTAGAGGAGGTTCCAAAGAAGCCATTGAGACCAAAATCTTGGACCTCCTCCTCCTACTTCCTGAGATATGGGCCTCCAAACCTTTGCTTTTTTTTTCTAAAAAGTGCTAGAAATAGCACTTTTTTTAAATCAAAAATTAACCCCTTAACCCCCACCCAAACATATGAATGATGCATGGATCTGCTAGAGGAGGTTCCAAAGAAGCCATTCTGACCAAAATCTTGGATGAGCTCCTCCTACTTCCTGAGATATCGCCCTCCAAAACTTTGCTTCTTTTTAGAAAAAAAGAAGCACTTTTAGCACTTTTTTTAAATCAAAAATTAACCCCTTAACCCCCACCCAAACATATGAATGATGCATGGATCTGCTAGAGGAGGTTCCAAAGAAGCCATTGAGACCAAAATCTTGGACCTCCTCCTCCTACTTCCTGAGATATGGGCCTCCAAACCTTTGCTTTTTTTTTCTAAAAAGTGCTAGAAATAGCACTTTTTTTAAATCAAAAATTAACCCCTTAA
The DNA here is from genome assembly GCA_021234595.1 of Delia radicum. Classification (NCBI taxonomy): domain Eukaryota; kingdom Metazoa; phylum Arthropoda; class Insecta; order Diptera; family Anthomyiidae; genus Delia; species Delia radicum. The sequence continues at coordinate 179,378,545 of CM037854.1, forward strand.
CCCCCACCCAAACATATGAATGATGCATGGATCTGCTAGAGGAGGTTCCAAAGAAGCCATTCTGACCAAAATCTTGGATGAGCTCCTCCTACTTCCTGAGATATCGCCCTCCAAAACTTTGCTTCTTTTTAGAAAAAAAGAAGCACTTTTAGCACTTTTTTTAAATCAAAAATTAACCCCTTAACCCCCACCCAAACATATGAAGTGATGCATGGATCTGCTAGAGGAGGTTCCAAAGAAGCCATTGAGACCAAAATCTTGGACCTCCTCCTCCTACTTCCTGAGATATGGGCCTCCAAACCTTTGCTTTTTTTTTCTAAAAAGTGCTAGAAATAGCACTTTTTTTAAATCAAAAATTAACCCCTTAACCCCCACCCAAACATATGAATGATGCATGGATCTGCTAGAGGAGGTTCCAAAGAAGCCATTCTGACCAAAATCTTGGATGAGCTCCTCCTACTTCCTGAGATATCGCCCTCCAAAACTTTGCTTCTTTTTAGAAAAAAAGAAGCACTTTTAGCACTTTTTTTAAATCAAAAATTAACCCCTTAACCCCCACCCAAACATATGAATGATGCATGGATCTGCTAGAGGAGGTTCCAAAGAAGCCATTGAGACCAAAATCTTGGACCTCCTCCTCCTACTTCCTGAGATATGGGCCTCCAAACCTTTGCTTTTTTTTTCTAAAAAGTGCTAGAAATAGCACTTTTTTTAAATCAAAAATTAACCCCTTAACCCCCACCCAAACATATGAATGATGCATGGATCTGCTAGAGGAGGTTCCAAAGAAGCCATTCTGACCAAAATCTTGGATGAGCTCCTCCTACTTCCTGAGATATCGCCCTCCAAAACTTTGCTTCTTTTTAGAAAAAAAGAAGCACTTTTAGCACTTTTTTTAAATCAAAAATTAACCCCTTAACCCCCACCCAAACATATGAATGATGCATGGATCTGCTAGAGGAGGTTCCAAAGAAGCCATTGAGACCAAAATCTTGGACCTCCTCCTCCTACTTCCTGAGATATGGGCCTCCAAACCTTTGCTTTTTTTTTCTAAAAAGTGCTAGAAATAGCACTTTTTTTAAATCAAAAATTAACCCCTTAACCCCCACCCAAACATATGAATGATGCATGGATCTGCTAGAGGAGGTTCCAAAGAAGCCATTCTGACCAAAATCTTGGATGAGCTCCTCCTACTTCCTGAGATATCGCCCTCCAAAACTTTGCTTCTTTTTAGAAAAAAAGAAGCACTTTTAGCACTTTTTTTAAATCAAAAATTAACCCCTTAACCCCCACCCAAACATATGAATGATGCATGGATCTGCTAGAGGAGGTTCCAAAGAAGCCATTCTGACCAAAATCTTGGATGAGCTCCTCCTACTTCCTGAGATATCGCCCTCCAAAACTTTGCTTCTTTTTAGAAAAAATGAAGCACTTTTAGCACTTTTTTTAAATCAAAAATTAACCCCTTAACCCCCACCCAAACATATGAATGATGCATGGATCTGCTAGAGGAGGTTCCAAAGAAGCCATTGAGACCAAAATCTTGGACCTCCTCCTCCTACTTCCTGAGATATGGGCCTCCAAACCTTTGCTTTTTTTTTCTAAAAAGTGCTAGAAATAGCACTTTTTTTAAATCAAAAATTAACCCCTTAACCCCCACCCAAACATATGAATGATGCATGGATCTGCTAGAGGAGGTTCCAAAGAAGCCATTCTGACCAAAATCTTGGATGAGCTCCTCCTACTTCCTGAGATATCGCCCTCCAAAACTTTGCTTCTTTTTAGAAAAAAAGAAGCACTTTTAGCACTTTTTTTAAATCAAAAATTAACCCCTTAACCCCCACCCAAACATATGAATGATGCATGGATCTGCTAGAGGAGGTTCCAAAGAAGCCATTGAGACCAAAATCTTGGACCTCCTCCTCCTACTTCCTGAGATATGGGCCTCCAAACCTTTGCTTTTTTTTTCTAAAAAGTGCTAGAAATAGCACTTTTTTTAAATCAAAAATTAACCCCTTAACCCCCACCCAAACATATGAATGATGCATGGATCTGCTAGAGGAGGTTCCAAAGAAGCCATTCTGACCAAAATCTTGGATGAGCTCCTCCTACTTCCTGAGATATCGCCCTCCAAAACTTTGCTTCTTTTTAGAAAAAAAGAAGCACTTTTAGCACTTTTTTTAAATCAAAAATTAACCCCTTAACCCCCACCCAAACATATGAGTGATGCATGGATCTGCTAGAGGAGGTTCCAAAGAAGCCATTGAGACCAAAATCTTGGACCTCCTCCTCCTACTTCCTGAGATATGGGCCTCCAAACCTTTGCTTTTTTTTTCTAAAAAGTGCTAGAAATAGCACTTTTTTTAAATCAAAAATTAACCCCTTAACCCCCACCCAAACATATGAATGATGCATGGATCTGCTAGAGGAGGTTCCAAAGAAGCCATTCTGACCAAAATCTTGGATGAGCTCCTCCTACTTCCTGAGATATCGCCCTCCAAAACTTTGCTTCTTTTTAGAAAAAAAGAAGCACTTTTAGCACTTTTTTTAAATCAAAAATTAACCCCTTAACCCCCACCCAAACATATGAAGTGATGCATGGATCTGCTAGAGGAGGTTCCAAAGAAGCCATTGAGACCAAAATCTTGGACCTCCTCCTCCTACTTCCTGAGATATGGGCCTCCAAACCTTTGCTTTTTTTTTCTAAAAAGTGCTAGAAATAGCACTTTTTTTAAATCAAAAATTAACCCCTTAACCCCCACCCAAACATATGAATGATGCATGGATCTGCTAGAGGAGGTTCCAAAGAAGCCATTCTGACCAAAATCTTGGATGAGCTCCTCCTACTTCCTGAGATATCGCCCTCCAAAACTTTGCTTCTTTTTAGAAAAAAAGAAGCACTTTTAGCACTTTTTTTAAATCAAAAATTAACCCCTTAACCCCCACCCAAACATATGAATGATGCATGGATCTGCTAGAGGAGGTTCCAAAGAAGCCATTGAGACCAAAATCTTGGACCTCCTCCTCCTACTTCCTGAGATATGGGCCTCCAAACCTTTGCTTTTTTTTTCTAAAAAGTGCTAGAAATAGCACTTTTTTTAATCAAAATTAACCCCTTAACCCCCACCCAAACATATGAATGATGCATGGATCTGCTAGAGGAGGTTCCAAGAAGCCATTCTGAGACCAAAATCTTGGACCTCCTCCTCCTACTTCCTGAGATATGGGCCTCCAAACCTTTGCTTTTTTTTCTAAAAAGTGCTAGAAATAGCACTTTTTTTAAGTCAAAAATTAACCCCAAACCCCCACCCAAACATATGAATGATGCATGGATCTGCTAGAGGAGGTTCCAAAGAAGCCATTCTGACCAAAATCTTGGATGAGCTCCTAATACTTCCTGAGATATCGCTCTCCAAAACTTTGCTTCTTTTTAGAAAAAAAGAAGCACTTTTAGCACTTTTTTTAAATCAAAAATTAACCAAACATATGAGTGATGCATGGATCTGCTAGAGGAGGTTCCAAAGAAGCCATTGAGACCAAAATCTTGGACCTCCTCCTCCTACTTCCTGAGATATCGCCATCCCAAACATCCTCCTCCAAAATACGGCAAAAAAGCCCATTTTCAAAAAAAAAAATTAATTTTTTATTTTTAAATGATAGGGAATTTTCTGGGCTTTCAGAAAATCAACATTTCACACCTCACTTTTGTATACTTTTTGAGATATTTTAAAAAATGTAAATTTACATTTTTTTTTAATTTTCTCAAAAACTATACAGAAGTAAGATGTAAAATGTAGATGTTTAGAAAGCCCAGGATATACCCTATCATTTAAAAATAAAAAAAATATTTAATTTTTTTGAAAAATTACAAAACAAATTGAAAAATTTAAATAAAATTAAAAATTACAAAAGAAATTTGTAATATTTCAAAAAAAAAAAAATATTATTTCAAAAAAAAAAAAAATGTAAATTTACATTTTTTTAATTTTCTCAAAAACTATACAGAAGTAAGATGTAAATTTTTAGAAAGCCCAGGATATACCCCATCATTTAAAAATAAAAAAAAAATATTTCATTTTTTTTTGAAAAATTACAAAAAAATTGTAAAATTTAAATAAAATTAAAAATTACAAAAAATATTTGTAATATTTCAAAAAAAAAAAAAATTTAAATTTTTTATTTTTAAATGAATGTTAAAAAAATGTAAATTTACATTTTTAATTTTCTCAAAAACTATACAGAAGTAAGATGCAAAATGTAGATTTTTAGAAAGCCCAGGATATACCCTATCATTTAAAAATAAAAAAAAATATTTTATTTTTTTTGAAAAATTGTAAATAAAATTAAAAATTACAAAAAAAAATTTTCAAAAAAAAAAAAAAAATTTAAAATGTAAATTTACATTTTTTTAAATATCGCAAAAACTATACAAAGTGATTTGTGAAATGTTGATTTTCTGAAAGCCCAGAAAATTCCCTATCATTTAAAAATAAAAAAAAATAGTTTTTTTTTTATATATTATGTAATTTTTGGTTTTCTTATCTATTTTGTAATTTTTCAAAAAAAAAATATTTTTTTTTTGAAAAATTACAAAATAGATACAAAAATTACGAATTAGATAAGGTAATTTTTCAAAAAAAAAAAAATATTTTTTTTTATTTTTAAATGATAGGGAATTTTCTGGGCTTTCAGAAAATCAACATTTCACAAATTTTGTATAGTTTTTGCGAAAGTTTTTTAGAAAGCCCAGATTATACCCCATCATTTAAAAATAAAATAAAATATTTCATTTTTTTTGAAAAATTACAAAAAAATTGTAAAATTTAAATAAAATTAAAAATTAATTTTTTATTTTTAAATGATAGGGAATTTTTTGGGCTTTCAGAAAATCAACATTTCACACCTCACTTTTGTATAGTTTTTGAGATATTTAAAAAATGTAAATTTACATTTTTTTTAATTTTCTCAAAAACTATACAGAAGTAAGATATAAAATGTTGATTTTTAGAAAGCCCAGGATATACCCTATCATTTAAAAATAAAAAAAATATATTTCATTTTTTTTGAAAAATTACAAAAAAAATTGTAAATAAAATTAAAAATTACAAACAAAATTTTCAAAAAAAAAAAAAATTTTTTTTTTTTTTTTGAAAAAATACTAGATAATACCCTATATATTATGCAATTTTTGGTTTTCTTACCTATTTTGTAATTTTTCAAAAAAAAAAAAATATTTTTTTTTTGAAAAATTACAAAATAGATACAAAAATTTAAATTAGATAAGGTCTTATCTATTTGGTAATTTTTCAAAAAAAAAAAAAATATTTTTTTTTTTAATTTTAAATGATAGGGAATTTTCTGGGCTTTCAGAAAATCAACATTTCACAAATTTTGTATAGTTTTTGCGATATTTAAAAAAATGTAAATTTACATTTTTTTAATTTTCTCAAAAACTGTACAGAAGTAAGATGTAAAATGTAAATTTTTAGAAAGCCCAGGATATACCCTATCATTTAAAAATAAAAAAAAAGTATTTCATTTTTTTTTGAAAAATTACAAAAAAATTGTAAAATTTAAATAAAATTAAAACTTACAAAAAAAATTTGTAATTTAAAAAAAAAAAAATTTTAATTTTTATTTTTAAATGATGGGGAATTTTCGGGGCTAAAATTACTAATACGGGGCTAAATTTACTATACAGAAGTAAGAAGTAAAATGTAGATTTTCAGAAAGCCCAGGAT
>CM037854.1:179384385-179420868 GCA_021234595.1 Delia radicum
TTTTTAAATCAAAAATTAACCCCTTAACCCCCACCCCAACATATGAATGATGCATGGATCTGCTAGAGGAGTTTCCAAAGAAGCCATTGAGACCAAAATCTTGGACCTCCTCCTCCTACTTCCTGAGATATGGGCCTCCAAACCTTTGCTTTTTTTCTAAAAAGTGCTAGAAATAGCACTTTTTTTAAATCAAAAATAACCCCTTAACCCCCACCCAACATATGAATGATGCATGGATCTGCTAGAGGAGGTTCCAAGAAGCCTTCTGACCAAAATCTTGGATGAGCTCCTCCTACTTCCTGAGATATCGCCCTCCAAAACTTTGCTTCTTTTAGTAGTAGTAGTATTATTCTTTATTTCGTAAATTTAAGCAATATACATAAATAGTTGAATAAAAATAGAAAATAGAATAAGTATGACTTGACCTGAGGTCGTCAGTCCATATAAAAATATAATAAATAAAATATACATATTGATTTTTCCTCGTTAAAGTTAAATTGATCCAATAAGAATTTTCTATAATAAATACATGTTTTAATATACTTTGCTAAGGATTTCCATTCAACAGTTAGTCCATTTAGGATATAATGATTTCAAATTCTTGAAGTACAAACCTTATTGAAATAAATCAGTCTAAACTCTTTCAATGCTCCACATCGACCAAGAAAGTGCTGAATTGTTTCTTTTTCATTTAAATGCAAAGTGAGCATAAATTTGGTGCATTTGCTTGAAACCTGTTTGCCGTTTAGTGCTTAATTAAATCACTTCTAGCCTTAAAATCCACATGATGTCCTCGTGGTTGTTGCATTCCACCAAATACTTCTGGCCCACAAAGGTGTCTAATTTATTATAAATACGGGATGTTTGTGCTACTTTAGTTTTTAGGTGGTCTAAATATTTTGATTTTAACGCCTGTAATACGACCAATTTTATTTAAATCCCATTGCCTTTTATTGCAATTTTGGTCAGACCATGTTAAACCAAATTCATAACCTAATTTATTTAACTCATTAACCCAATATATCTGTCGCTGAAGTAGTTTCTTTTGTTAATTGGTGTGGCAATCTTTCCTCTGTGTACTCAAAAAGTGTTTTGGTTACATATCTTAAATGCAAATCCAATGTAAAAAGGTCGCCATTTTCAAATCCCGTTTCCAGCATTAGAGTGTAGGTTGGAGTAAAGCTTGGTAGTCTCAAAATCTTTTTTACAAAATAAATTGACAGTTTATCTACTTCTTCAATATATGAAAAACCCCATACTTGAGCTCCATATGTCTGAACTGCTCTACACACCGCTAGAAACAGTTTCCATTTGGTTTGAAGTGATACATTGCGTTTTCGAAGAAGTTGTTCCAGGTTACATTTATACTACTCTTTGCTGACATATTTCTCGCTTCAACGTGTTTTCTAAATACCATTTTCGGTGTCAATATCACTCCCAAGTAGCAATATTCTGATGTTATTGTTATATAGTTTCCATTTAAAATCCACTTTTCATTGCTAGCAATTTTACCTCCTTTTCTAAAAACCATTATCTGAGATTTGGTTAGATTTACTTCAACATTCCATGTTTTACAATAGTCTTCTAGCTTATGTATCATTTGTTGTAACACGTTAGTTTCATCAGCTAAAATCACTATGTCGTCAGCATACATCAAAAGGCGTACATTGAGTCCTCCAACATTCGTGCCACCACCCAGAAAATCATGTAAATCGTTGAGATAGAACGCAAATAATAAAGGAGGACAATAAACACCCTCGCTTAACTCCAGTCGATGTTGAAAAATCGTCAGATATATCACTGCCTGTCCAAACTGCAAACTTTGTGTTTTCGTAAATTTTCTGTATAAATCTGACTACCTTAGATGATACACCCATTCCATGAAGTTTATAAATTAAAGCTTTACGTGACACTTTGTCAAAGGCAGCCTTAAAATCTACAAAGAATGCATACGTTTTCTTTTTCTCACTGAAATTCAGGTGAACTATGCTTGACAAACTGTAGATATTGTCCGAGGTAGAGTAATTCTTACGGAAGCCAGCTTGGTACTCATTTAATTTTCTGTATTTGTCAGACCATTTTGACAATCTCTCCGTTATAGCACCCATCATAATCTTCGCTAAACAATTCATGAATGATATGCCGCGGTAGTTATTTGGGATTGAATTATCGCCTTTCTTAAGGATTGGAAATATTATACCTTTAACAAAAATATTATCAATGTCACCACCATCAACAGTACATTACATGCTTTGACCACTTCGTTTAACAATTCATCTGGCGCATTTTTAAAGAACTCATACGGTATGCGGTCTTCTCCAGGAGCTTTATTCAGTTTCGTCTTTTCTAAAACAAGCTTGATTTCCATTAAAGTTATGGTTTGATCCAAATCTTCATCAACAAAAAATGGGGGGGCATAGTGTATGTCTGATGGGGTTTGTTGTGGGTTCAGAAGCTGTTCGAAATAGTATTTTAATTCAGTAGCTAATATTGGAATTGTTGTTGACATATCTTCATTTCTTATTTCTCTTGCCACTTTCCACCAATCTTTACTATCTTTTATCATTTCTATTTTAACTTCTAGTTGTTGATAATATTGGTACTTAGCTTCATTACATATTTCTTTATAACGTCGATTTGCTTTTAAATATTTATCTTTATTTTCAGCATTATTATCTTCTCTATACTTTTGTAACTTTGCAAATGACTTTTTTCTAGCATTATAACATTTAATATTAAACCACTTTTGGTCTTTAGGGAACTTAAAACTTTCAAACTTTATAGTTTGGTAAACTTGTTTAATAATGCTTATAATATCGCTAAATTCCAAAGTTTCCTTTTGTTGTTTTTCAGTTAACAATATTTCTCTAATTTTATTCTGATATTCAAATAATTTATCATCTCTCCATTTGAGTTTTGGAAGAAGTGTTGTGTCACTGTCGCTGCATGTTCCAAGTTTTGTTTGTAACGATAAAACTATTGGGAAGTGGTCGGACCACATCTGATTTCCAACTTCAAATTTTTCGACATAAGCAAGAAGATCTTCAGAAACAGCACACAAATCAATAACTGATGCACCATTTCCACCGACAAATGTAAGTTCGCCGTCCTCATCACCCCTTGTCATTCCATTGTAACTACCAGACCACATTCATAGCAAAACTGTATAAACTGTTTTCCATTTGGTGTTTGAACACTATCTTTTGATTTTCTTTCTGCCATTCCTGACAGGAATGTTGACTTAAATATATCTTCGAGCAATTTTTGCATATAACCTATTCTAACGTTTAAGTCACCAATTACTATTGGATGTATTAAGTCGTATTCTTTAAGGAGTGAGTCTATTAAATTAAAATCTTCTTTCCAATTGGAGCCTCTCATATATAAGGGAATAATGTTAAACTGTACGCCATTGGCATTAATCTTAACGAAATCTATTCCCAGCTTGTTTTCAAAATAGTACTGCAAACCTTTATTGCGTAATTGTTTTTTTACACCAATTAGACTACCACCAATGCTTCTTCCATATCGACTATTTCTTGTTGCAGGTTTCCATAACAAATCAAATCCACCAAAGAATTTATTGAATTTTATAGTATTTTCTAAACAAACATGAGTTTCAAGCAATGCAAAGATATCAAAGTTAGAAATATATTTAAAGAAATCAGCAAATAATATCTTATTTTCTAGACCATGTATATTGTATGACAAAATTTTTAGACTGTAATTTATATTTTCTAAGGTTTCACTTTTACATATATTGCCCTTTTTTAGTTTTTTTTGATTTAATTTTTCTAACAATACATTATAACTAAGGCTTACTGTATTGATTTTTTCCCCATACAAGTTTCTAAGGACTGTTTCAGCTCCCTCCTTTCCACTTATCAACTCTCGGTTTTTATTCCACGAGATCCACTTGGTACCAACTTTGATTGAATCGTTCTTTACAAAGACTTTATGAGTTTTATCCACTGCTAGTATATCGTGCTTAAGCTGCATCATAACTTTTCTGTCTTGTTGCCTTTCCTCTGTCAGATCTTTTTCTATCTTTATTGTTGAGCCAGCCAAGTATTTCAAATTTTTAAAAATGTTATAAGCCATTTGCTCTGTTTGCATTTCAGCTACTACACCTATTTTTTCTCCAGCGGTAAACAAAATTCTTGCTGATATGATTTTTGTATCATGTATTTTTAAAACATCTTGGCAGACATGTTCTACAGACGACTTTGGGCTTCCTTTGTTCACAATTCCTCTAAAGATAACATTTTTTCTCTTTCCTTGCTCTACGAGGCGTTTAATTTGTTGGTGATCTTTGCATCTTTCTTCCCTTAATTGCGCTATTTCATCTCTTAGAGCTACGTTTTCTTGTTTTAGAGATTCAAATTTACCATCAATATCATAAATATGTTGCTTGATTTCTTCAATATCCGCTTTTGTCGATAAATTTTTAAATTTTTCTTCCATCACAACCTCCATAGATTTTTGCATCATCTTCATTAACTCATTTGCATCCACGTTTCCAAGATTATTAGCATTTTGTTTTGAGTTAACAGCTTCCGGGGATGTTTCGAGGTGTTTTCGCTTTGTTGTTGGGGTATCAGTTGGTTCCATTATTTAACAAAAAGTAATCTTATTCTTAGACCAATTAATCAAGTCGATAAAACAGTAACGCAAATTTTGTAAATTTGGTAGCACTTAACTCATAAACTATATGGCATCACTTTAAATAGATATTTGACAGCAGATGTAAACAAATGTTGTAAACCAGTATATTGCAAGAAAAAGTCAGCTGGTGTTATTGTAACAAAACTTTGAGTGACTTTGTGTTTAATAATCCTTCCAATATTTGCAATAAAATAAGTAATTTTTTAAAAAATTAAAATGAAAATATGTGTTCCACACCCAATGAAATTCCAAACGAATTTCACCAAGCAGTTACGGCACGGTATACTTTGTATTCACAAACTTTCCGGATTTTACAGTGGCGTATAGGTAGGTGAATTTTTACAAATTTCTGGAGCACTCTCAAAACACGTATACTTTATTCCAATTATTTTCGAGTTTGCTTCCTTTTAGAAAAAAAGAAGCACTTTTGGCACTTTTTTTAAATCAAAAATTAACCCCTTAACCCCCACCCAAACATATGAATGATGCATGGATCTGCTAGAGGAGGTTCCAAAGAAGCCATTGAGACCAAAATCTTGGACCTCCTCCTCCTACTTCCTGAGATATGGGCCTCCAAACCTTTGCTTTTTTTCTAAAAAGTGCTAGAAATAGCACTTTTTTTAAATCAAAAATTAACCCCTTAACCCCCACCCAAACATATGAATGATGCATGGATCTGCTAGAGGATGTTCCAAAGAAGCCATTCTGACCAAAATCTTGGATGAGCTCCTCCTACTTCCTGAGATATCGCCCTCCAAAACTTTGCTTCTTTTTAGAAAAAAAGAAGCACTTTTAGCACTTTTTTAAAATCAAAAATTAACACCTTAACCCCCACCCAAACATATGAATGATGCATGGATCTGCTAGAGAATGTTCCAAAGAAGCCATTGAGACCAACATCTTGGACCTCCTCCTCCTACTTCCTGAGATATGGGCCTCCAAACCTTTGCTTTTTTTTTTTCTAAAAAGTGCTAGAAATAGCACTTTTTTTAAATCAAAAATTAACCCCTTAACCCCCACCCAAACATATGAATGATGCATGGATCTGCTAGAGGAGGTTCCAAAGAAGCCATTCTCACCAAAATCTTGGATGAGCTCCTCCTAATTCCTGAGATATCGCCCTCCAAAACTTTGCTTCTTTTAAGAAAAAAAGAAGCACTTTTAGCACTTTTTTTAAATCAAAAATTAACCCCTTAACCCCCACCCAAACATATGAATGATGCATGGATCTGCTAGAGGAGGTTCCAAAGAAGCCATTGAGACCAAAATCTTGGACCTCCTCCTCCTACTTCCTGAGATATGGGCCTCCAAACCTTTGCTTTTTTTTTTTCTAAAAAGTGCTAGAAATAGCACTTTTTTTAAATCAAAAATTAACCCCCACCTAAACATATGAATGATGCATGGATCTGCTAGAGGAGGTTCCAAAGAAGACATTCTGACCAAAATCTTGGATGAGCTCCTCCTACTTCCTGAGATATCGCCCTCCAAAACTTGCTTCTTTTTAGAAAAAAAGAAGCACTTTTAGCACTTTCTTTAAATCAAAAATTAACCCCTTTGCTTTTTTTTCTAAAAAGTGCTAGAAATAGCACTTTTTTTAAATCAAAAATTAACCCCTTAACCCCCACCCAAACATATGAATGATGCATGGATCTGCTAGAGGATGTTCCAAAGAAGCCATTCTGACCAAAATCTTGGATGAGCTCCTCCTACTTCCTGAGATATCGCCCTCCAAAACTTTGCTTCTTTTTAGAAAAAAAGAAGCACTTTTAGCACTTTTTAAAATCAAAAATTAACCCCTTAACCCCCACCCAAACATATGAATGATGCATGGATCTGCTAGAGAATGTTCCAAAGAAGCCATTGAGACCAAAATCTTGGACCTCCTCCTCCTACTTCCTGAGATATGGGCCTCCAAACCTTTGCTTTTTTTTTCTAAAAAGTGCTAGAAATAGCACTTTTTTTAAATCAAAAATTAACCCCTTAACCCCCACCCAAACATATGAATGATGCATGGATCTGCTAGAGGAGGTTCCAAAGAAGCCATTGAGACCAAAATCTTGGACCTCCTCCTCCTACTTCCTGAGATATGGGCCTCCAAACCTTTGCTTTTTTTTTCTAAAAAGTGCTAGAAATAGCACTTTTTTTAAATCAAAAATTAACCCCTTAACCCCCACCCAAACATATGAATGATGCATGGATCTGCTAGAGGAGGTTCCAAAGAAGCCATTCTGACCAAAATCTTGGATGAGCTCCTCCTACTTCCTGAGATATCGCCCTCCAAAACTTTGCTTCTTTTAGTAGTAGTAGTATTATTCTTTATTTCGTAAATTTAAGCAATATACATAAATAGTTGAATAAAAATAGAAAATAGAATAAGTATGACTTTGACCTGAGGTCGTCAGTCCATATAAAATATTAATAAATAAAATATACATATTTGATTTTTCCTCGTTAAAAGTTAAATTGATCCAATTAGAATTTTCTATAATAAATACATGTTTTAATATACTTTGCTAAGGATTTCCATTCAACAGTTAGTCCATTTAGGATATTAATGATTTCAAATTCTTGAAGTAAAACCTTATTGAAATAAATCAGTCTAAACTCTTTCAATGCTCCACATCGACCAAGAAAGTGCTGAATTGTTTCTTTTTCATTTAAATTGCAAAGTGAGCATAAATTTGGTGCATTTGCTTGAAACCTGTTGCCGTTTAGTGCTATTAAATCACTTCTAGCCTTAAAAATCCACATGATGTCCTCGTGGTTGTTGCATTCCACCAAATACTTCTGGCCCACAAAGGTGTCTAATTTATTATAAATACGGGATGTTTGTGCTACTTTAGTTTTTAGGTGGTCTAAATATTTTGATTTTAACGCCTGTAATACGACAATTTTATTTAAATCCCATTGCCTTTTATTGCAATTTTGGTCAGACCATGTTAAACCAAATTCATAACCTAATTTATTTAACTCATTAACCCAATATATCTGTCGCTGAAGTAGTTTCTTTGTTAATTGGTGTGGCAATCTTTCCTCTGTGTACTCAAAAAGTGTTTTGGTTACATATCTTAAATGCAAATCCAATGTAAAAAGGTGGCCATTTTCAAATCCCGTTTCCAGCATTAGAGTGTAGGTTGGAGTAAAGCTTGGTAGTCTCAAAATCTTGTTTACAAAATAAATTGACAGTTTATCTACTTCTTCAATATATGAAAAACCCCATACTTGAGCTCCATATGTCTGAACTGCTCTACACACCGCTAGAAACAGTTTCCATTTGGTTTGAAGTGATACATTGCGTTTTCGAAGAAAGTTGTTCCAGGTTACATTTATACTACTCTTTGCTGACATATTTCTCGCTTCAACGTGTTTTCTAAATACCATTTTCGGTGTCAATATCACTCCCAAGTAGCAATATTCTGATGTTATTGTTATATAGTTTCCATTTAAAATCCACTTTTCATTGCTAGCAATTTTACCTCCTTTTCTAAAAACCATTATCTGAGATTTGGTTAGATTTACTTCAACATTCCATGTTTTACAATAGTCTTCTAGCTTATGTATCATTTGTTGTAACACGTTAGTTTCATCAGCTAAAATCACTATGTCGTCAGCATACATCAAAAGGCGTACATTGAGTCCTCCAACATTCGTGCCACCACCCAGAAAATCATGTAAATCGTTGAGATAGAACGCAAATAATAAAGGAGACAATAAACACCCTCGCTTAACTCCAGTCGATGTTGAAAAATCGTCAGATATATCACTGCCTGTCCAAACTGCAAACTTTGTGTTTTCGTAAATTTTCTGTATAAATCTGACTACCTTAGATGATACACCCATTCCATGAAGTTTATAAATTAAAGCTTTACGTGACACTTTGTCAAAGGCAGCCTTAAAATCTACAAAGAATGCATACGTTTTCTTTTTCTCACTGAAATTCAGGTGAACTATGCTTGACAAACTGTAGATATTGTCCGAGGTAGAGTAATTCTTACGGAAGCCAGCTTGGTACTCATTTAATTTTCTGTATTTGTCAGACCATTTTGACAATCTCTCCGTTATAGCACCCATCATAATCTTCGCTAAACAATTCATGAATGATATGCCGCGGTAGTTATTTGGGATTGAATTATCGCCTTTCTTAAGGATTGGAAATATTATACCTTTAACAAAAATATTATCAATGTCACCACCATCAAACAGTACATTACATGCTTTGACCACTTCGTTTAACAATTCATCTGGCGCATTTTTAAAGAACTCATACGGTATGCGGTCTTCTCCAGGAGCTTTATTCAGTTTCGTCTTTTCTAAAACAAGCTTGATTTCCATTAAAGTTATGGTTTGATCCAAATCTTCATCAACAAAAAATGGGGGGGCATAGTGTATGTCTGATGAGGTTTGTTGTGGGTTCAGAAGCTGTTCGAAATAGTATTTTAATTCAGTAGCTAATATTGGAATTGTTGTTGACATATCTTCATTTCTTATTTCTCTTGCCACTTTCCACCAATCTTTACTATCTTTTATCATTTCTATTTTAACTTCTAGTTGTTGATAATATTGGTACTTAGCTTCATTACATATTTCTTTATAACGTCGATTTGCTTTTAAATATTTATCTTTATTTTCAGCATTATTATCTTCTCTATACTTTTGTAACTTTGCAAATGACTTTTTTCTAGCATTATAACATTTAATATTAAACCACTTTTGGTCTTTAGGGAACTTAAAACTTTCAAACTTTATAGTTTGGTAAACTTGTTTAATAATGCTTATAATATCGCTAAATTCCAAAGTTTCCTTTTGTTGTTTTTCAGTTAACAATATTTCTCTAATTTTATTCTGATATTCAAATAATTTATCATCTCTCCATTTGAGTTTTGGAAGAAGTGTTGTGTCACTGTCGCTGCATGTTCCAAGTTTTGTTTGTAACGATAAAACTATTGGGAAGTGGTCGGACCACATCTGATTTCCATCTTCAAATTTTTCGACATAAGCAAGAAGATCTTCAGAAACAGCACACAAATCAATAACTGATGCACCATTTCCACCGACAAATGTAAGTTCGCCGTCCTCATCACCCCTTGTCATTCCATTTGTAACTACCAGACCACATTCATAGCAAAACTGTATAAACTGTTTTCCATTTGGTGTTTGAACACTATCTTTTGATTTTCTTTCTGCCATTCCTGACAGGAATGTTGACTTAAATATATCTTCGAGCAATTTTTGCATATAACCTATTCTAACGTTTAAGTCACCAATTACTATTGGATGTATTAAGTCGTATTCTTTAAGGAGTGAGTCTATTAAATTAAAATCTTCTTTCCAATTGGAGCCTCTCATATATAAGGGAATAATGTTAAACTGTACGCCATTGGCATTAATCTTAACGAAATCTATTCCCAGCTTGTTTTCAAAATAGTACTGCAAACCTTTATTGCGTAATTGTTTTTTTACACCAATTAGACTACCACCAATGCTTCTTCCATATCGACTATTTCTTGTTGCAGGTTTCCATAACAAATCAAATCCACCAAAGAATTTATTGAATTTTATAGTATTTTCTAAACAAACATGAGTTTCAAGCAATGCAAAGATATCAAAGTTAGAAATATATTTAAAGAAATCAGCAAATAATATCTTATTTTCTAGACCATGTATATTGTATGACAAAATTTTTAGACTGTAATTTATATTTTCTAAGGTTTCACTTTTACATATATTGCCCTTTTTTAGTTTTTTTTGATTTAATTTTTCTAACAATACATTATAACTAAGGCTTACTGTATTGATTTTTTCCCCATACAAGTTTCTAAGGACTGTTTCAGCTCCCTCCTTTCCACTTATCAACTCTCGGTTTTTATTCCACGAGATCCACTTGGTACCAACTTTGATTGAATCGTTCTTTACAAAGACTTTATGAGTTTTATCCACTGCTAGTATATCGTGCTTAAGCTGCATCATAACTTTTCTGTCTTGTTGCCTTTCCTCTGTCAGATCTTTTTCTATCTTTATTGTTGAGCCAGCCAAGTATTTCAAATTTTTAAAAATGTTATAAGCCATTTGCTCTGTTTGCATTTCAGCTACTACACCTATTTTTTCTCCAGCGGTAAACAAAATTCTTGCTGATATGATTTTTGTATCATGTATTTTTAAAACATCTTGGCAGACATGTTCTACAGACGACTTTGGGCTTCCTTTGTTCACAATTCCTCTAAAGATAACATTTTTTCTCTTTCCTTGCACTACGAGGCGTTTAATTTTGTTGGTGATCTTTGCATCTTTCTTCCCTTAATTGCGCTATTTCATCTCTTAGAGCTACGTTTTCTTGTTTTAGAGATTCAAATTTACCATCAATATCATAAATATGTTGCTTGATTTCTTCAATATCCGCTTTTGTCGATAAATTTTTAAATTTTTCTTCCATCACAACCTCCATAGATTTTTGCATCATCTTCATTAACTCATTTGCATCCACGTTTCCAAGATTGTTAGCATTTTGTTTTGAGTTAACAGCTTCCGGGGATGTTTCGAGGTGTTTTCGCTTTGTTGTTGGGGTATCAGTTGGTTCCATTATTTAACAAAAAGTAATCTTATTCTTAGACCAATTAATCAAGTCGATAAAACAGTAACGCAAATTTTGTAAATTTGGTAGCACTTAACTCATAAACTATATGGCATCACTTTAAATAGATATTTGACAGCAGATGTAAACAAATGTTGTAAACCAGTATATTGCAAGAAAAAGTCAGCTGGTGTTATTGTAACAAAACTTTGAGTGACTTTGTGTTTAATAATCCTTCCAATATTTGCAATAAAATAAGTAATTTTTTAAAAAAATTAAAATGAAAATATGTGTTCCACACCCAATGAAATTCCAAACGAATTTCACCAAGCAGTTACGGCACGGTATACTTTGTATTCACAAACTTTCCGGATTTTACAGTGGCGTATAGGTAGGTGAATTTTTACAAATTTCTGGAGCACTCTCAAAACACGTATACTTTATTCCAATTATTTTCGAGTTTGCTTCTTTTTAGAAAAAAAGAAGCACTTTTAGCACTTTTTTAAATCAAAAATTAACCCCTTAACCCCCACCCAAACATATGAATGATGCATGGATCTGCTAGAGAATGTTCCAAAGAAGCCATTGAGACCAAAATCTTGGACCTCCTCCTCCTACTTCCTGAGATATGGCCTCCAAACCTTTGCTTTTTTTTTCTAAAAAGTGCTAGAAATAGCACTTTTTTTAAATCAAAAATTAACCCCTTAACCCCCACCCAAACATATGAATGATGCATGGATCTGCTAGAGGAGGTTCCAAAGAAGCCATTCTCACCAAAATCTTGGATGAGCTCCTCCTACTTCCTGAGATATCGCCCTCCAAAACTTTGCTTCTTTTAAGAAAAAAAGAAGCACTTTTAGCACTTTTTTTAAATCAAAAATTAACCCCTTAACCCCCACCCAAACATATGAATGTTGCATGGATCTGCTAGAGGAGGTTCCAAAGAAGCCATTGAGACCAAAATCTTGGACCTCCTCCTCCTACTTCCTGAGATATGGGCCTCCAAACCTTTGCTTTTTTTTTTCTAAAAAGTGCTAGAAATAGCACTTTTTTTAAATCAAAAATTAACCCCCACCTAAACATATGAATGATGCATGGATCTGCTAGAGGAGGTTCCAAAGAAGACATTCTGACCAAAATCTTGGATGAGCTCCTCCTACTTCCTGAGATATCGCCCTCCAAAACTTTGCTTCTTTTTAGAAAAAAAGAAGCACTTTTAGCACTTTCTTTAAATCAAAAATTAACCCCTTTGCTTTTTTTTCTAAAAAGTGCTAGAAATAGCACTTTTTTAAATCAAAAATTAACCCCTTAACCCCCACCCAAACATATGAATGATGCATGGATCTGCTAGAGGATGTTCCAAAGAAGCCATTCTGACCAAAATCTTGGATGAGCTCCTCCTACTTCCTGAGATATCGCCCTCCAAAACTTTGCTTCTTTTTAGAAAAAAAGAAGCACTTTTAGCACTTTTTTAAAATCAAAAATTAACCCCTTAACCCCCACCCAAACATATGAATGATGCATGGATCTGCTAGAGGAGGTTCCAAAGAAGCCATTGAGACCAAAATCTTGGACCTCCTACTTCCTGAGATATGGGCCTCCAAACCTTTGCTTTTTTTTTCTAAAAAGTGCTAGAAATAGCACTTTTTTTAAATCAAAAATTAACCCCTTAACCCCCACCCAAACATATGAATGATGCATGGATCTGCTAGAGGAGGTTCCAAAGAAGCCATTCTGACCAAAATCTTGGATGAGCTCCTCCTACTTCCTGAGATATCGCCCTCCAAAACTTTGCTTCTTTTAGTAGTAGTAGTATTATTCTTTATTTCGTAAATTTAAGCAATATACATAAGCAGTTGAATAAAAATAGAAAATAGAATAAGTATGACTTTGACCTGAGGTCGTCAGTCCATATAAAATATTAATAAATAAAATATACATATTTGATTTTTCCTCGTTAAAAGTTAAATTGATCCAATAAGAATTTTCTATAATAAATACATGTTTTAATATACTTTGCTAAGGATTTCCATTCAACAGTTAGTCCATTTAGGATATTAATGATTTCAAATTCTTGAAGTAAAACCTTATTGAAATAAATCAGTCTAAACTCTTTCAATGCTCCACATCGACCAAGAAAGTGCTGAATTGTTTCTTTTTCATTTAAATTGCAAAGTGAGCATAAATTTGGTGCATTTGCTTGAAACCTGTTGCCGTTTAGTGCTATTAAATCACTTCTAGCCTTAAAAATCCACATGATGTCCTCGTGGTTGTTGCATTCCACCAAATACTTCTGGCCCACAAAGGTGTCTAATTTATTATAAATACGGGATGTTTGTGCTACTTTAGTTTTTAGGTGGTCTAAATATTTTGATTTTAACGCCTGTAATACGACAATTTTATTTAAATCCCATTGCCTTTTATTGCAATTTTGGTCAGACCATGTTAAACCAAATTCATAACCTAATTTATTTAACTCATTAACCCAATATATCTGTCGCTGAAGTAGTTTCTTTGTTAATTGGTGTGGCAATCTTTCCTCTGTGTACTCAAAAAGTGTTTTGGTTACATATCTTAAATGCAAATCCAATGTAAAAAGGTGGCCATTTTCAAATCCCGTTTCCAGCATTAGAGTGTAGGTTGGAGTAAAGCTTGGTAGTCTCAAAATCTTTTTTACAAAATAAATTGACAGTTTATCTACTTCTTCAATATATGAAAACCCCATACTTGAGCTCCATATGTCTGAACTGCTCTACACACCGCTAGAAACAGTTTCCATTTGGTTTGAAGTGATACATTGCGTTTTCGAAGAAAGTTGTTCCAGGTTACATTTATACTACTCTTTGCTGACATATTTCTCGCTTCAACGTGTTTTCTAAATACCATTTTCGGTGTCAATATCACTCCCAAGTAGCAATATTCTGATGTTATTGTTATATAGTTTCCATTTAAAATCCACTTTTCATTGCTAGCAATTTTACCTCCTTTTCTAAAAACCATTATCTGAGATTTGGTTAGATTTACTTCAACATTCCATGTTTTACAATAGTCTTCTAGCTTATGTATCATTTGTTGTAACACGTTAGTTTCATCAGCTAAAATCACTATGTCGTCAGCATACATCAAAAGGCGTACATTGAGTCCTCCAACATTCGTGCCACCACCCAGAAAATCATGTAAATCGTTGAGATAGAACGCAAATAATAAAGGAGACAATAAACACCCTCGCTTAACTCCAGTCGATGTTGAAAAATCGTCAGATATATCACTGCCTGTCCAAACTGCAAACTTTGTGTTTTCGTAAATTTTCTGTATAAATCTGACTACCTTAGATGATACACCCATTCCATGAAGTTTATAAATTAAAGCTTTACGTGACACTTTGTCAAAGGCAGCCTTAAAATCTACAAAGAATGCATACGTTTTCTTTTTCTCACTGAAATTCAGGTGAACTATGCTTGACAAACTGTAGATATTGTCCGAGGTAGAGTAATTCTTACGGAAGCCAGCTTGGTACTCATTTAATTTTCTGTATTTGTCAGACCATTTTGACAATCTCTCCGTTATAGCACCCATCATAATCTTCGCTAAACAATTCATGAATGATATGCCGCGGTAGTTATTTGGGATTGAATTATCGCCTTTCTTAAGGATTGGAAATATTATACCTTTAACAAAAATATTATCAATGTCACCACCATCAAACAGTACATTACATGCTTTGACCACTTCGTTTAACAATTCATCTGGCGCATTTTTAAAGAACTCATACGGTATGCGGTCTTCTCCAGGAGCTTTATTCAGTTTCGTCTTTTCTAAAACAAGCTTGATTTCCATTAAAGTTATGGTTTGATCCAAATCTTCATCAACAAAAAATGGGGGGGGCATAGTGTATGTCTGATGAGGTTTGTTGTGGGTTCAGAAGCTGTTCGAAATAGTATTTTAATTCAGTAGCTAATATTGGAATTGTTGTTGACATATCTTCATTTCTTATTTCTCTTGCCACTTTCCACCAATCTTTACTATCTTTTATCATTTCTATTTTAACTTCTAGTTGTTGATAATATTGGTACTTAGCTTCATTACATATTTCTTTATAACGTCGATTTGCTTTTAAATATTTATCTTTATTTTCAGCATTATTATCTTCTCTATACTTTTGTAACTTTGCAAATGACTTTTTTCTAGCATTATAACATTTAATATTAAACCACTTTTGGTCTTTAGGGAACTTAAAACTTTCAAACTTTATAGTTTGGTAAACTTGTTTAATAATGCTTATAATATCGCTAAATTCCAAAGTTTCCTTTTGTTGTTTTTCAGTTAACAATATTTCTCTAATTTTATTCTGATATTCAAATAATTTATCATCTCTCCATTTGAGTTTTGGAAGAAGTGTTGTGTCACTGTCGCTGCATGTTCCAAGTTTTGTTTGTAACGATAAAACTATTGGGAAGTGGTCGGACCACATCTGATTTCCATCTTCAAATTTTTCGACATAAGCAAGAAGATCTTCAGAAACAGCACACAAATCAATAACTGATGCACCATTTCCACCGACAAATGTAAGTTCGCCGTCCTCATCACCCCTTGTCATTCCATTTGTAACTACCAGACCACATTCATAGCAAAACTGTATAAACTGTTTTCCATTTGGTGTTTGAACACTATCTTTTGATTTTCTTTCTGCCATTCCTGACAGGAATGTTGACTTAAATATATCTTCGAGCAATTTTTGCATATAACCTATTCTAACGTTTAAGTCACCAATTACTATTGGATGTATTAAGTCGTATTCTTTAAGGAGTGAGTCTATTAAATTAAAATCTTCTTTCCAATTGGAGCCTCTCATATATAAGGGAATAATGTTAAACTGTACGCCATTGGCATTAATCTTAACGAAATCTATTCCCAGCTTGTTTTCAAAATAGTACTGCAAACCTTTATTGCGTAATTGTTTTTTTACACCAATTAGACTACCACCAATGCTTCTTCCATATCGACTATTTCTTGTTGCAGGTTTCCATAACAAATCAAATCCACCAAAGAATTTATTGAATTTTATAGTATTTTCTAAACAAACATGAGTTTCAAGCAATGCAAAGATATCAAAGTTAGAAATATATTTAAAGAAATCAGCAAATAATATCTTATTTTCTAGACCATGTATATTGTATGACAAAATTTTTAGACTGTAATTTATATTTTCTAAGGTTTCACTTTTACATATATTGCCCTTTTTTAGTTTTTTTGATTTAATTTTTCTAACAATACATTATAACTAAGGCTTACTGTATTGATTTTTTCCCCATACAAGTTTCTAAGGACTGTTTCAGCTCCCTCCTTTCCACTTATCAACTCTCGGTTTTTATTCCACGAGATCCACTTGGTACCAACTTTGATTGAATCGTTCTTTACAAAGACTTTATGAGTTTTATCCACTGCTAGTATATCGTGCTTAAGCTGCATCATAACTTTTCTGTCTTGTTGCCTTTCCTCTGTCAGATCTTTTTCTATCTTTATTGTTGAGCCAGCCAAGTATTTCAAATTTTTAAAAATGTTATAAGCCATTTGCTCTGTTTGCATTTCAGCTACTACACCTATTTTTTCTCCAGCGGTAAACAAAATTCTTGCTGATATGATTTTTGTATCATGTATTTTTAAAACATCTTGGCAGACATGTTCTACAGACGACTTTGGGCTTCCTTTGTTCACAATTCCTCTAAAGATAACATTTTTTCTCTTTCCTTGCACTACGAGGCGTTTAATTTGTTGGTGATCTTTGCATCTTTCTTCCCTTAATTGCGCTATTTCATCTCTTAGAGCTACGTTTTCTTGTTTTAGAGATTCAAATTTACCATCAATATCATAAATATGTTGCTTGATTTCTTCAATATCCGCTTTTGTCGATAAATTTTTAAATTTTTCTTCCATCACAACCTCCATAGATTTTTGCATCATCTTCATTAACTCATTTGCATCCACGTTTCCAAGATTATTAGCATTTTGTTTTGAGTTAACAGCT
This sequence comes from Delia radicum, assembly GCA_021234595.1. NCBI lineage: Eukaryota > Metazoa > Arthropoda > Insecta > Diptera > Anthomyiidae > Delia > Delia radicum. Next base: position 179,401,644 of record CM037854.1, read on the forward strand.
TCCGGGGATGTTTCGAGGTGTTTTCGCTTTGTTGTTGGGGTATCAGTTGGTTCCATTATTTAACAAAAAGTAATCTTATTCTTAGACCAATTAATCAAGTCGATAAAACAGTAACGCAAATTTTGTAAATTTGGTAGCACTTAACTCATAAACTATATGGCATCACTTTAAATAGATATTTGACAGCAGATGTAAACAAATGTTGTAAACCAGTATATTGCAAGAAAAAGTCAGCTGGTGTTATTGTAACAAAACTTTGAGTGACTTTGTGTTTAATAATCCTTCCAATATTTGCAATAAAATAAGTAATTTTTTAAAAAAATTAAAATGAAAATATGTGTTCCACACCCAATGAAATTCCAAACGAATTTCACCAAGCAGTTACGGCACGGTATACTTTGTATTCACAAACTTTCCGGATTTTACAGTGGCGTATAGGTAGGTGAATTTTTACAAATTTCTGGAGCACTCTCAAAACTCGTATACTTTATTCCAATTATTTTCGAGTTTGCTTCTTTTTAGAAAAAAAGAAGCACTTTTAGCACTTTTTTTAAATCAAAAATTAACCCCTTAACCCCCACCCAAACATATGAATGATGCATGGATCTGCTAGAGGAGGTTCCAAAGAAGCCATTGAGACCAAAATCTTGGACCTCCTCCTCCTACTTCCTGAGATATGGGCCTCCAAACCTTTGCTTTTTTTTCTAAAAAGTGCTAGAAATAGCACTTTTTTTAAATCAAAAATTAACCCCTTAACCCCCACCCAAACATATGAATGATGCATGGATCTGCTAGAGGATGTTCCAAAGAAGCCATTCTGACCAAAATCTTGGATGAGCTCCTCCTACTTCCTGAGATATCGCCCTCCAAAACTTTGCTTCTTTTTAGAAAAAAAGAAGCACTTTTAGCACTTTTTTAAAATCAAAAATTAACACCTTAACCCCCACCCAAACATATGAATGATGCATGGATCTGCTAGAGAATGTTCCAAAGAAGCCATTGAGACCAAAATCTTGGACCTCCTCCTCCTACTTCCTGAGATATGGGCCTCCAAACCTTTGCTTTTTTTTTCTAAAAAGTGCTAGAAATAGCACTTTTTTTAAATCAAAAATTAACCCCTTAACCCCCACCCAAACATATGAATGATGCATGGATCTGCTAGAGGAGGTTCCAAAGAAGCCATTCTGACCAAAATCTTGGATGAGCTCCTCCTACTTCCTGAGATATCGCCCTCCAAAACTTTGCTTCTTTTTAGAAAAAAAGAAGCACTTTTAGCACTTTTTTAAAATCAAAAATTAACACCTTAACCCCCACCCAAACATATGAATGATGCATGGATCTGCTAGAGGAGGTTCCAAAGAAGCCATTGAGACCAAAATCTTGGACCTCCTACTTCCTGAGATATGGGCCTCCAAACCTTTGCTTTTTTTTTCTAAAAAGTGCTAGAAATAGCACTTTTTTTAAATCAAAAATTAACCCCTTAACCCCCACCCAAACATATGAATGATGCATGGATCTGCTAGAGGAGGTTCCAAAGAAGCCATTCTGACCAAAATCTTGGATGAGCTCCTCCTACTTCCTGAGATATCGCCCTCCAAAACTTTGCTTCTTTTAGTAGTAGTAGTATTATTCTTTATTTCGTAAATTTAAGCAATATACATAAGCAGTTGAATAAAAATAGAAAATAGAATAAGTATGACTTTGACCTGAGGTCGTCAGTCCATATAAAATATTAATAAATAAAATATACATATTTGATTTTTCCTCGTTAAAAGTTAAATTGATCCAATAAGAATTTTCTATAATAAATACATGTTTTAATATACTTTGCTAAGGATTTCCATTCAACAGTTAGTCCATTTAGGATATTAATGATTTCAAATTCTTGAAGTAAAACCTTATTGAAATAAATCAGTCTAAACTCTTTCAATGCTCCACATCGACCAAGAAAGTGCTGAATTGTTTCTTTTTCATTTAAATTGCAAAGTGAGCATAAATTTGGTGCATTTGCTTGAAACCTGTTGCCGTTTAGTGCTATTAAATCACTTCTAGCCTTAAAAATCCACATGATGTCCTCGTGGTTGTTGCATTCCACCAAATACTTCTGGCCCACAAAGGTGTCTAATTTATTATAAATACGGGATGTTTGTGCTACTTTAGTTTTTAGGTGGTCTAAATATTTTGATTTTAACGCCTGTAATACGACAATTTTATTTAAATCCCATTGCCTTTTATTGCAATTTTGGTCAGACCATGTTAAACCAAATTCATAACCTAATTTATTTAACTCATTAACCCAATATATCTGTCGCTGAAGTAGTTTCTTTGTTAATTGGTGTGGCAATCTTTCCTCTGTGTACTCAAAAAGTGTTTTGGTTACATATCTTAAATGCAAATCCAATGTAAAAAGGTGGCCATTTTCAAATCCCGTTTCCAGCATTAGAGTGTAGGTTGGAGTAAAGCTTGGTAGTCTCAAAATCTTTTTTACAAAATAAATTGACAGTTTATCTACTTCTTCAATATATGAAAACCCCATACTTGAGCTCCATATGTCTGAACTGCTCTACACACCGCTAGAAACAGTTTCCATTTGGTTTGAAGTGATACATTGCGTTTTCGAAGAAAGTTGTTCCAGGTTACATTTATACTACTCTTTGCTGACATATTTCTCGCTTCAACGTGTTTTCTAAATACCATTTTCGGTGTCAATATCACTCCCAAGTAGCAATATTCTGATGTTATTGTTATATAGTTTCCATTTAAAATCCACTTTTCATTGCTAGCAATTTTACCTCCTTTTCTAAAAACCATTATCTGAGATTTGGTTAGATTTACTTCAACATTCCATGTTTTACAATAGTCTTCTAGCTTATGTATCATTTGTTGTAACACGTTAGTTTCATCAGCTAAAATCACTATGTCGTCAGCATACATCAAAAGGCGTACATTGAGTCCTCCAACATTCGTGCCACCACCCAGAAAATCATGTAAATCGTTGAGATAGAACGCAAATAATAAAGGAGACAATAAACACCCTCGCTTAACTCCAGTCGATGTTGAAAAATCGTCAGATATATCACTGCCTGTCCAAACTGCAAACTTTGTGTTTTCGTAAATTTTCTGTATAAATCTGACTACCTTAGATGATACACCCATTCCATGAAGTTTATAAATTAAAGCTTTACGTGACACTTTGTCAAAGGCAGCCTTAAAATCTACAAAGAATGCATACGTTTTCTTTTTCTCACTGAAATTCAGGTGAACTATGCTTGACAAACTGTAGATATTGTCCGAGGTAGAGTAATTCTTACGGAAGCCAGCTTGGTACTCATTTAATTTTCTGTATTTGTCAGACCATTTTGACAATCTCTCCGTTATAGCACCCATCATAATCTTCGCTAAACAATTCATGAATGATATGCCGCGGTAGTTATTTGGGATTGAATTATCGCCTTTCTTAAGGATTGGAAATATTATACCTTTAACAAAAATATTATCAATGTCACCACCATCAAACAGTACATTACATGCTTTGACCACTTCGTTTAACAATTCATCTGGCGCATTTTTAAAGAACTCATACGGTATGCGGTCTTCTCCAGGAGCTTTATTCAGTTTCGTCTTTTCTAAAACAAGCTTGATTTCCATTAAAGTTATGGTTTGATCCAAATCTTCATCAACAAAAAATGGGGGGGCATAGTGTATGTCTGATGAGGTTTGTTGTGGGTTCAGAAGCTGTTCGAAATAGTATTTTAATTCAGTAGCTAATATTGGAATTGTTGTTGACATATCTTCATTTCTTATTTCTCTTGCCACTTTCCACCAATCTTTACTATCTTTTATCATTTCTATTTTAACTTCTAGTTGTTGATAATATTGGTACTTAGCTTCATTACATATTTCTTTATAACGTCGATTTGCTTTTAAATATTTATCTTTATTTTCAGCATTATTATCTTCTCTATACTTTTGTAACTTTGCAAATGACTTTTTTCTAGCATTATAACATTTAATATTAAACCACTTTTGGTCTTTAGGGAACTTAAAACTTTCAAACTTTATAGTTTGGTAAACTTGTTTAATAATGCTTATAATATCGCTAAATTCCAAAGTTTCCTTTTGTTGTTTTTCAGTTAACAATATTTCTCTAATTTTATTCTGATATTCAAATAATTTATCATCTCTCCATTTGAGTTTTGGAAGAAGTGTTGTGTCACTGTCGCTGCATGTTCCAAGTTTTGTTTGTAACGATAAAACTATTGGGAAGTGGTCGGACCACATCTGATTTCCATCTTCAAATTTTTCGACATAAGCAAGAAGATCTTCAGAAACAGCACACAAATCAATAACTGATGCACCATTTCCACCGACAAATGTAAGTTCGCCGTCCTCATCACCCCTTGTCATTCCATTTGTAACTACCAGACCACATTCATAGCAAAACTGTATAAACTGTTTTCCATTTGGTGTTTGAACACTATCTTTTGATTTTCTTTCTGCCATTCCTGACAGGAATGTTGACTTAAATATATCTTCGAGCAATTTTTGCATATAACCTATTCTAACGTTTAAGTCACCAATTACTATTGGATGTATTAAGTCGTATTCTTTAAGGAGTGAGTCTATTAAATTAAAATCTTCTTTCCAATTGGAGCCTCTCATATATAAGGGAATAATGTTAAACTGTACGCCATTGGCATTAATCTTAACGAAATCTATTCCCAGCTTGTTTTCAAAATAGTACTGCAAACCTTTATTGCGTAATTGTTTTTTTACACCAATTAGACTACCACCAATGCTTCTTCCATATCGACTATTTCTTGTTGCAGGTTTCCATAACAAATCAAATCCACCAAAGAATTTATTGAATTTTATAGTATTTTCTAAACAAACATGAGTTTCAAGCAATGCAAAGATATCAAAGTTAGAAATATATTTAAAGAAATCAGCAAATAATATCTTATTTTCTAGACCATGTATATTGTATGACAAAATTTTTAGACTGTAATTTATATTTTCTAAGGTTTCACTTTTACATATATTGCCCTTTTTTAGTTTTTTTGATTTAATTTTTCTAACAATACATTATAACTAAGGCTTACTGTATTGATTTTTTCCCCATACAAGTTTCTAAGGACTGTTTCAGCTCCCTCCTTTCCACTTATCAACTCTCGGTTTTTATTCCACGAGATCCACTTGGTACCAACTTTGATTGAATCGTTCTTTACAAAGACTTTATGAGTTTTATCCACTGCTAGTATATCGTGCTTAAGCTGCATCATAACTTTTCTGTCTTGTTGCCTTTCCTCTGTCAGATCTTTTTCTATCTTTATTGTTGAGCCAGCCAAGTATTTCAAATTTTTAAAAATGTTATAAGCCATTTGCTCTGTTTGCATTTCAGCTACTACACCTATTTTTTCTCCAGCGGTAAACAAAATTCTTGCTGATATGATTTTTGTATCATGTATTTTTAAAACATCTTGGCAGACATGTTCTACAGACGACTTTGGGCTTCCTTTGTTCACAATTCCTCTAAAGATAACATTTTTTCTCTTTCCTTGCACTACGAGGCGTTTAATTTGTTGGTGATCTTTGCATCTTTCTTCCCTTAATTGCGCTATTTCATCTCTTAGAGCTACGTTTTCTTGTTTTAGAGATTCAAATTTACCATCAATATCATAAATATGTTGCTTGATTTCTTCAATATCCGCTTTTGTCGATAAATTTTTAAATTTTTCTTCCATCACAACCTCCATAGATTTTTGCATCATCTTCATTAACTCATTTGCATCCACGTTTCCAAGATTATTAGCATTTTGTTTTGAGTTAACAGCTTCCGGGGATGTTTCGAGGTGTTTTCGCTTTGTTGTTGGGGTATCAGTTGGTTCCATTATTTAACAAAAAGTAATCTTATTCTTAGACCAATTAATCAAGTCGATAAAACAGTAACGCAAATTTTGTAAATTTGGTAGCACTTAACTCATAAACTATATGGCATCACTTTAAATAGATATTTGACAGCAGATGTAAACAAATGTTGTAAACCAGTATATTGCAAGAAAAAGTCAGCTGGTGTTATTGTAACAAAACTTTGAGTGACTTTGTGTTTAATAATCCTTCCAATATTTGCAATAAAATAAGTAATTTTTTAAAAAAATTAAAATGAAAATATGTGTTCCACACCCAATGAAATTCCAAACGAATTTCACCAAGCAGTTACGGCACGGTATACTTTGTATTCACAAACTTTCCGGATTTTACAGTGGCGTATAGGTAGGTGAATTTTTACAAATTTCTGGAGCACTCTCAAAACACGTATACTTTATTCCAATTATTTTCGAGTTTGCTTCTTTTTAGAAAAAAAGAAGCACTTTTAGCACTTTTTTTAAATCAAAAATTAACCCCTTAACCCCCACCCAAACATATGAATGATGCATGGATCTGCTAGAGGAGGTTCCAAAGAAGCCATTGAGACCAAAATCTTGGACCTCCTCCTCCTACTTCCTGAGATATGGGCCTCCAAACCTTTGCTTTTTTTTCTAAAAAGTGCTAGAAATAGCACTTTTTTTAAATCAAAAATTAACCCCTTAACCCCCACCCAAACATATGAATGATGCATGGATCTGCTAGAGGATGTTCCAAAGAAGCCATTCTGACCAAAATCTTGGATGAGCTCCTCCTACTTCCTGAGATATCGCCCTCCAAAACTTTGCTTCTTTTTAGAAAAAAAGAAGCACTTTTAGCACTTTTTTAAAATCAAAAATTAACACCTTAACCCCCACCCAAACATATGAATGATGCATGGATCTGCTAGAGAATGTTCCAAAGAAGCCATTGAGACCAAAATCTTGGACCTCCTCCTCCTACTTCCTGAGATATGGGCCTCCAAACCTTTGCTTTTTTTTTCTAAAAAGTGCTAGAAATAGCACTTTTTTTAAATCAAAAATTAACCCCTTAACCCCCACCCAAACATATGAATGATGCATGGATCTGCTAGAGGAGGTTCCAAAGAAGCCATTCTCACCAAAATCTTGGATGAGCTCCTCCTACTTCCTGAGATATCGCCCTCCAAAACTTTGCTTCTTTTAAGAAAAAAAGAAGCACTTTTAGCACTTTTTTTAAATAAAAAATTAACCCCTTAACCCCCACCCAAACATATGAATGATGCATGGATCTGCTAGAGGAGGTTCCAAAGAAGCCATTGAGACCAAAATCTTGGACCTCCTCCTCCTACTTCCTGAGATATGGGCCTCCAAACCTTTGCTTTTTTTTTTCTAAAAAGTGCTAGAAATAGCACTTTTTTTAAATCAAAAATTAACCCCCACCTAAACATATGAATGATGCATGGATCTGCTAGAGGAGGTTCCAAAGAAGACATTCTGACCAAAATCTTGGATGAGCTCCTCCTACTTCCTGAGATATCGCCCTCCAAAACTTTGCTTCTTTTTAGAAAAAAAGAAGCACTTTTAGCACTTTCTTTAAATCAAAAATTAACCCCTTAACCCCCACCCAAACATATGAGTGATGCATGGATCTGCTAGAGGAGGTTCCAAAGAAGCCATTGAGACCAAAATCTTGGACCTCCTCCTCCTACTTCCTGAGATATGGGCCTCCAAACCTTTGCTTTTTTTTTTCTAAAAAGTGCTAGAAATAGCACTTTTTTTTAATCAAAAATTAACCCCTTAACCCCCACCCAAACATATGAATGATGCATGGATCTGCTAGAGGAGGTTCCAAAGAAGCCATTCTGACCAAAATCTTGGATGAGCTCCTCCTACTTCCTGAGATATCGCCCTCCAAAACTTTGCTTCTTTTTAGAAAAAAAGAAGCACTTTTAGCACTTTTTTTAAATCAAAAATTAACCCCTTAACCCCCACCCAAACATATGAATGATGCATGGATCTGCTAGAGGAGGTTCCAAAGAAGCCATTGAGACCAAAATCTTGGACCTCCTCCTCCTACTTCCTGAGATATGGGCCTCCAAACCTTTGCTTTTTTTTTCTAAAAAGTGCTAGAAATAGCACTTTTTTTAAATCAAAAATTAACCCCTTAACCCCCACCCAAACATATGAATGATGCATGGATCTGCTAGAGGAGGTTCCAAAGAAGCCATTCTGACCAAAATCTTGGATGAGCTCCTCCTACTTCCTGAGATATCGCCCTCCAAAACTTTGCTTCTTTTTAGAAAAAAAGAAGCACTTTTAGCACTTTTTTAAATCAAAAATTAACCCCTTAACCCCCACCCAAACATATGAATGATGCATGGATCTGCTAGAGGAGGTTCCAAAGAAGCCATTGAGACAAAAATCTTGGACCTCCTCCTCCTACTTCCTGAGATATGGGCCTCCAAACCTTTGCTTTTTTTTCATAAAAAGTGCTAGAAATAGCACTTTTTTTAAATCAAAAATTAACCCCTTAGCCCCCACCCAAACATATGAATGATGCATGGATCTGCTAGAGGAGGTTCCAAAGAAGCCATTCTGACCAAAATCTTGGATGAGCTCCTCCTACTTCCTGAGATATCGCCCTCCAAAACTTTGCTTCTTTTTAGAAAAAAAGAATGATGCATGGATCTGCTAGAGGAGGTTCCAAAGAAGCCATTGAGACCAAAATCTTGGACCTCCTCCTCCTACTTCCTGAGATATGGGCCTCCAAACCTTTGCTTTTTTTTTCTAAAAAGTGCTAGAAATAGCACTTTTTTTAAATCAAAAATTAACCCCTTAACCCCCACCCAAACATATGAATGATGCATGGATCTGCTAGAGGAGGTTCCAAAGAAGCCATTCTGACCAAAATCTTGGATGAGCTCCTCCTACTTCCTGAGATATCGCCCTCCAAAACTTTGCTTCTTTTTAGAAAAAAGAAGCACTTTTAGCACTTTTTTTAAATCAAAAATTAACCCCTTAACCCCCACCCAAACATATGAATGATGCATGGATCTGCTAGAGGAGGTTCCAAAGAAGCCATTGAGACCAAAATCTTGGACCTCCTCCTCCTACTTCCTGAGATATGGGCCTCCAAACCTTTGCTTTTTTTTCTAAAAAGTGCTAGAAATAGCACTTTTTTTAAATCAAAAATTAACCCCTTAACCCCCACCCAAACATATGAATGATGCATGGATCTGCTAGAGGATGTTCCAAAGAAGCCATTCTGACCAAAATCTTGGATGAGCTCCTCCTACTTCCTGAGATATCGCCCTCCAAAACTTTGCTTCTTTTTAGAAAAAAAGAAGCACTTTTAGCACTTTTTTAAAATCAAAAATTAACACCTTAACCCCCACCCAAACATATGAATGATGCATGGATCTGCTAGAGAATGTTCCAAAGAAGCCATTGAGACCAAAATCTTGGACCTCCTCCTCCTACTTCCTGAGATATGGGCCTCCAAACCTTTGCTTTTTTTTCTAAAAAGTGCTAGAAATAGCACTTTTTTTAAATCAAAAATTAACCCCTTAACCCCCACCCAAACATATGAATGATGCATGGATCTGCTAGAGGAGGTTTCAAAGAAGCCATTCTCACCAAAATCTTGGATGAGCTCCTCCTACTTCCTGAGATATCGCCCTCCAAAACTTTGCTTCTTTTAAGAAAAAAAGAAGCACTTTTAGCACTTTTTTTAAATCAAAAATTAACCCCTTAACCCCCACCCAAACATATGAATGATGCATGGATCTGCTAGAGGAGGTTCCAAAGAAGCCATTGAGACCAAAATCTTGGACCTCCTCCTCCTACTTCCTGAGATATGGGCCTCCAAACCTTTGCTTTTTTTTCTAAAAAGTGCTAGAAATAGCACTTTTTTTAAATCAAAAATTAACCCCTTAACCCCCACCCAAACATATGAATGATGCATGGATCTGCTAGAGGATGTTCCAAAGAAGCCATTCTGACCAAAATCTTGGATGAGCTCCTCCTACTTCCTGAGATATCGCCCTCCAAAACTTTGCTTCTTTTTAGAAAAAAAGAAGCACTTTTAGCACTTTTTTAAAATCAAAAATTAACACCTTAACCCCCACCCAAACATATGAATGATGCATGGATCTGCTAGAGAATGTTCCAAAGAAGCCATTGAGACCAAAATCTTGGACCTCCTCCTCCTACTTCCTGAGATATGGGCCTCCAAACCTTTGCTTTTTTTTTCTAAAAAGTGCTAGAAATAGCACTTTTTTTAAATCAAAAATTAACCCCTTAACCCCCACCCAAACATATGAATGATGCATGGATCTGCTAGAGGAGGTTCCAAAGAAGCCATTCTCAACCAAAATCTTGGATGAGCTCCTCCTACTTCCTGAGATAATCGCCCTCCAAAACGTTGCTTCTTTTAAGAAAAAAAGAAGCACTTTTAGCACTTTTTTAAATCAAAAATTAACCCCTTAACCCCCACCCAAACATATGAATGATGCATGGATCTGCTAGAGGAGGTTCCAAAGAAGCCATTCTGACCAAAATCTTGGATGAGCTCCTCCTACTTCCTGAGATATCGCCCTCCAAAACTTTGCTTCTTTTTAGAAAAAAAGAAGCACTTTTAGCACTTTTTTAAATCAAAAATTAAACCCCTTAACCCCCACCCAAACATATGAATGATGCATGGATCTGCTAGAGGAGGTTCCAAAGAAGCCATTGAGACAAAAAATCTTGGACCTCCTCCTCCTACTTCCTGAGATATGGCCTCCAAACCTTTGCTTTTTTTTTATAAAAAGTGCTTAGAAATAGCACTTTTTTTAAATCAAAAATTACCCCTTAACCCCCCACCCAAACATATGAATGATGCATGGATCTGCTAGAGGAGGTTCCAAAGAAGCCATTCTGACCAAAATCTTGGATGAGCTCCTCCTACTTCCTGAGATATCGCCCTCCAAAACTTTGCTTCTTTTTAGAAAAAAAGAATGATGCATGGATCTGCTAGAGGAGGTTCCAAAGAAGCCATTGAGACCAAAATCTTGGACCTCCTCCTCCTACTTCCTGAGATATGGGCCTCCAAACCTTTGCTTTTTTTTCTAAAAAGTGCTAGAAATAGCACTTTTTTTAAATCAAAAAATTAACCCCTTAACCCCCACCCAAACATATGAATGATGCATGGGATCTGCTAGAGGAGGTTCCAAAGAAGCCATTCTGACCAAAATCTTGGATGAGCTCCTCCTACTTCCTGAGATATCGCCCTCCAAAACTTTGCTTCTTTTTAGAAAAAAAGAAGCACTTTTAGCACTTTTTTTAAATCAAAAATTAACCCCTTAACCCCCACCCAAACATATGAATGATGCATGGATCTGCTAGAGGAGGTTCCAAAGAAGCCATTGAGACCAAAATCTTGGACCTCCTCCTCCTACTTCCTGAGATATGGGCCTCCAAACCTTTGCTTTTTTTTCTAAAAAGTGCTAGAAATAGCACTTTTTTTAAATCAAAAATTAACCCCTTAACCCCCACCCAAACATATGAATGATGCATGGATCTGCTAGAGGATGTTCCAAAGAAGCCATTCTGACCAAAATCTTGGATGAGCTCCTCCTACTTCCTGAGATATCGCCCTCCAAAACTTTGCTTCTTTTTAGAAAAAAAGAAGCACTTTTAGCACTTTCTTTAAATCAAAAATTAACCCCTTAACCCCCACCCAAACATATGAGTGATGCATGGATCTGCTAGAGGAGGTTCCAAAGAAGCCATTGAGACCAAAATCTTGGACCTCCTCCTCCTACTTCCTGAGATATGGGCCTCCAAACCTTTGCTTTTTTTTTCTAAAAAGTGCTAGAAATAGCACTTTTTTTTAATCAAAAATTAACCCCTTAACCCCCACCCAAACATATGAATGATGCATGGATCTGCTAGAGGAGGTTCCAAAGAAGCCATTCTGACCAAAATCTTGGATGAGCTCCTCCTACTTCCTGAGATATCGCCCTCCAAAACTTTGCTTCTTTTTAGAAAAAAAGAAGCACTTTTAGCACTTTTTTTAAATCAAAAATTAACCCCTTAACCCCCACCCAAACATATGAATGATGCATGGATCTGCTAGAGGAGGTTCCAAAGAAGCCATTGAGACCAAAATCTTGGACCTCCTCCTCCTACTTCCTGAGATATGGGCCTCCAAACCTTTGCTTTTTTTTTCTAAAAGTGCTAGAAATAGCACTTTTTTTAAATCAAAAATTAACCCCTTAACCCCCACCCAAACATATGAATGATGCATGGATCTGCTAGAGGAGGTTCCAAAGAAGCCATTCTGACCAAAATCTTGGATGAGATCCTCCTACTTCCTGAGATATCGCCCTCCAAAACTTTGCTTCTTTTTAGAAAAAAAGAAGCACTTTTAGCACTTTTTTTAAATCAAAAATTAACCCCTTAACCCCCACCCAAACATATGAATGATGCATAGATCTGCTAGAGGAGGTTCCAAAGAAGCCATTGAGACAAAATCTTGGACCTCCTCCTCCTACTTCCTGAGATATGGGCCTCCAAACCTTTGCTTTTTTTTTATAAAAAGTGCTAGAAATAGCACTTTTTTTAAATCAAAAATTAACCCCTTAGCCCCCACCCAAACATATGAATGATGCATGGATCTGCTAGAGGAGGTTCCAAAGAAGCCATTCTGACCAAAATCTTGGATGAGCTCCTCCTACTTCCTGAGATATCGCCCTCCCAAAACTTTGCTTCTTTTTAGAAAAAAGAATGATGCATGGATCTGCTAGAGGAGGTTCCAAAGAAGCCATTGAGACCAAAATCTTGGACCTCCTCCTCCTACTTCCTGAGATATGGCCTCCAAACCTTTGCTTTTTTTTTTCTAAAAAGTGCTAGAAATAGCACTTTTTTTAAATCAAAAATTAACCCCTTAACCCCCACCCAAACATATGAATGATGCATGGATCTGCTAGAGGAGGTTCCAAAGAAGCCATTCTGACCAAAATCTTGGATGAGCTCCTCCTACTTCCTGAGATATCGCCCTCCAAAACTTTGCTTCTTTTTAGAAAAAAAGAAGCACTTTTAGCACTTTTTTAAATCAAAAATTAACCCCTTAACCCCCACCCAAACATATGAATGATGCATGGATCTGCTAGAGGAGGTTCCAAAGAAGCCATTGAGACCAAAATCTTGGACCTCCTCCTCCTACTTCCTGAGATATGGGCCTCCAAACCTTTGCTTTTTTTTCTAAAAAGTGCTAGAAATAGCACTTTTTTTTAAATCAAAAATTAACCCCTTAACCCCCACCCAAACATATGAATGATGCATGGATCTGCTAGAGGATGTTCCAAAGAAGCCATTCTGACCAATATCTTGGATGAGCTCCTCCTACTTCCTGAGATATCGCCCTCCAAAAACTTTGCTTCTTTTTAGAAAAAAAGAAGCACTTTTAGCACTTTTTAAAATCAAAAATTAACACCTTAACCCCCACCCAACATATGAATGATGCATGGATCTGCTAGAGAAATGTTACAAAGAAAGCCATTGAGACCAAAATCTTGGACCTCCTCCTCCTACTTCCTGAGATATGGGCCTCCAAACCTTTGCTTTTTTTTCTAAAAAGTGCTAGAAATAGCACTTTTTTTAAATCAAAAATTAACCCTTAACCCCCACCCAACATATGAATGATGCATGGATTCTGCTAGAGGAGGTTCCCAAAGAAGCCATTCTTCACCAAAATCTTGGATGAGCTTCCTCCTACTTCCTGAGATATCGCCCTCCAAAACTTTGCTTCTTTTAAGAAAAAAAGAAGCACTTTTAGCACTTTTTTAAATCAAAAAATTAACCCCTTAACCCCCACCCAAACATATGAATGATGCATGGATCTGCTAGAGGAGGTTCCAAAGAAGCCATTGAGACCAAAATCTTGGACCTCCTCCTCCTACTTCCTGAGATATGGGCCTCCAAACCTTTGCTTTTTTTTCTAAAAAGTGCTAGAAATAGCACTTTTTTTAAATCAAAAATTAACCCCTTAACCCCCACCCAAACATATGAATGATGCATGGATCTGCTAGAGGATGTTCCAAAGAAGCCATTCTGACCAAAATCTTGGATGAGCTTCCTCCTACTTCCTGAGATATCGCCCTCCAAAACTTTGCTTCTTTTTAGAAAAAAAGAAGCACTTTTAGCACTTTTTTAAAATCAAAAAATTAACACCTTAACCCCCACCCAAACATATGAATGATGCATGGATCTGCTAGAGAATGTTCCAAAGAAGCCATTGAGACCAAAATCTTGGACCTCCTCCTCCTACTTCCTGAGATATGGGCCTCCAAACCTTTGCTTTTTTTTTCTAAAAAGTGCTAGAAATAGCACTTTTTTTAAATCAAAAATTAACCCCTTAAACCCCCACCCAAACATATGAATGATGCATGGATCTGCTAGAGGAGGTTCCAAAGAAGCCATTCTCACCAAAAATCTTGGATGAGCTCCTCCTACTTCCTGAGATATCGCCCTCCAAAACTTTGCTTCTTTTAAGAAAAAAAGAAGCACTTTTAGCACTTTTTTAAATCAAAAATTAACCCCTTAACCCCCCACCCAAACATATGAATGATGCATGGATCTGCTAGAGGAGGTTCCAAAGAAGCCATTCTGACCAAAATCTTGGATGAGCTCCTCCTACTTCCTGAGATATCGCCCTCCAAAACTTTGCTTCTTTTAGAAAAAAAGAAGCACTTTTAGCACTTTTTTTAAATCAAAAATTAACCCCTTAACCCCCACCCAAACATATGAATGATGCATGGATCTGCTAGAGGAGGTTCCAAAGAAGCCATTGAGACAAAAATCTTGGACCTCCTCCTCCTACTTCCTGAGATATGGGCCTCCAAACCTTTGCTTTTTTTTATAAAAAGTGCTAGAAATAGCACTTTTTTTAAATCAAAAATTAACCCCTTAACCCCCACCCAAACATATGAATGATGCATGGATCTGCTAGAGGAGGTTCCAAAGAAGCCATTCTGACCAAAATCTTGGATGAGCTCCTCCTACTTCCTGAGATATCGCCCTCCAAAACTTGCTTCTTTTTAGAAAAAAAAGAATGATGCATGGATCTGCTAGAGGAGGTTCCAAAGAAGCCATTGAGACCAAAATCTTGGACCTCCTCCTCCTACTTCCTGAGATATGGGCCTCCAAACCTTTGCTTTTTTTTTTCTAAAAAGTGCTAGAAATAGCACTTTTTTTAAATCAAAAATTAACCCCTTAACCCCCACCCAAACATATGAATGATGCATGGATCTGCTAGAGGAGGTTCCAAAGAAGCCATTCTGACCAAAATCTTGGATGAGCTCCTCCTACTTCCTGAGATATCGCCCTCCAAAACTTTGCTTCTTTTTAGAAAAAAGAAGCACTTTTAGCACTTTTTTTAAATCAAAAATTAACCCCTTAACCCCCACCCAAACATATGAATGATGCATGGATCTGCTAGAGGAGGTTCCAAAGAAGCCATTGAGACCAAAATCTTGGACCTCCTCCTCCTACTTCCTGAGATATGGGCCTCCAAACCTTTGCTTTTTTTTCTAAAAAGTGCTAGAAATAGCACTTTTTTAAATCAAAAATTAACCCCTTAACCCCCCACCCAAACATATGAATGATGCATGGATCTGCTAGAGGATGTTCCAAAGAAGCCATTCTGACCAAAATCTTGGATGAGCTCCTCCTACTTCCTGAGATATCGCCCTCCCAAAACTTTGCTTCTTTTTAGAAAAAAAGAAGCACTTTTAGCACTTTTTTAAATCAAAATTTAACACCTTAACCCCCACCCAAACATATGAATGATGCATGGATCTGCTAGAGAATGTTCCAAAGAAGCCATTGAGACCAAAATCTTGGACCTCCTCCTCCTACTTCCTGAGATATGGGCCCTCCAAACCTTTGCTTTTTTTTTCTAAAAAGTGCTAGAAATAGCACTTTTTTTTAAATCAAAAATTAAACCCCTTAACCCCCACCCAAACATATGAATGATGCATGGATCTGCTAGAGGAGGTTCCAAAGAAGCCCTTCTCACCAAAATCTTGGATGAGCTCCTCCTACTTCCTGAGATATCGCCCTCCAAAACTTTGCTTCTTTTTAAGAAAAAAAGAAGCACTTTTAGCACTTTTTTTAAATCAAAAATTAACCCCTTAACCCCCACCCAAACATATGAATGATGCATGGATCTGCTAGAGGAGGTTCCAAAGAAGCCATTGAGACCAAAATCTTGGACCCTCCTCCTCCTACTTCCTGAGATATGGGCCTCCAAACCTTTGCTTTTTTTTTCTAAAAAGTGCTAGAAATAGCACTTTTTTTAAATCAAAATTACCTAAACCCCCACCCACCTAACATATGAATGATGCATGGATCTGCTAGAGGAGGTTTCCAAAGAAGACATTCTGACCAAAATCTTGGATGAGCTCCTCCTACTTCCTGAGATAATCGCCCGCCAAAACTTTGCTTCTTTTTAGAAAAAAGAATGTAATGGCATGGATCTGCTAGAGGAGGTTCCAAAGAGCCATTGAGACCAAAATCTTGGACCTCCTACTTCCTGAGATATGGCCTCCAAACCTTTGCTTTTTTTTTTTCTAAAAAGTGCTAGAAATAGGCACTTTTTTTAAAATCAAAAATTAACCCCTTAACCCCCCCCCAAACATATGAATGATGCATGGATCTGCTAGAGGAGGTTCCAAAGAAGCCATTTGACCAAAATCTTGGATGAGCTCCTCCTACTTCCTGAGATATCGCCCTCCAAAACTTTGCTTCTTTTTAGAAAAAAAGAAGCACTTTTAGCACTTTTTTTAAATCAAAAATTAACCCCTTACCCCCACCCAAACATATGAATGATGCATGGATCTGCTAGAGGAGGTTCCCAAAGAAGCCATTGAGACCAAAATCTTGGACCTCCTCCTCCTACTTCCTGAGATATGGGCCTCCAAACCTTTGCTTTTTTTTCTAAAAAGTGCTAGAAATAGCACTTTTTTTAAATCAAAAATTAACCCCTTAACCCCCCACCCAAACATATGAATGATGCATGGATCTGCTAGAGGATGTTCCAAAGAAGCCATTCTGACCAAAATCTTGGATGAGCTCCTCCTACTTCCTGAGATATCGCCCTCCAAAACTTTACTTCTTTTTAGAAAAAAGAAGCACTTTTAGCACTTTTTTTAAAATCAAAAATTAACACCTTAACACCCCACCCAAACATATGAATGATGCATGGATCTGCTAGAGAATGTTCCAAAGAAGCCATTGAGACCAAAATCTTGGACCTCCTCCTCCTACTTCCTGAGATATGGGCCTCCAAACCTTTGCTTTTTTTTTTCTAAAAAGTGCTAGAAATAGCACTTTTTTTAAATCAAAAATTAACCCCTTAACCCCCACCCAAACATATGAATGATGCATGGATCTGCTAGAGGATGTTCCAAAGAAGCCATTTCTCACCAAAATCTTGGATGAGCTCCTCCTACTTCCTGAGATATCGCCCTCCAAAACTTTGCTTCTTTTAAGAAAAAAAGAAGCACTTTTAGCACTTTTTTTAAATCAAAAATTAACCCCTTAACCCCCACCCAACATATGAATGATGCATGGATCTGCTAGAGGAGGTTCCAAAGAAAGCCATTGAGACCAAAATCTTGGACCTCCTCCTCCTACTTCCTGAGATATGGGCCTCCAAACCTTTGCTTTTTTTTTCTAAAAAGTGCTAGAAATAGCACTTTTTTTAAATCAAATAATTAACCCCCACCTAAACCTATGAATGATGCATGGATCTGCTAGAGGAGGTTCCAAAGAAGACATTCTGACCAAAAATCTTGGATGAGCTCCTCCTACTTCCTGAGATATCGCCCTCCAAAACTTTGCTTCTTTTTAGAAAAAAAGAAGCACTTTTAGCACTTTTTTTAAATCAAAAATTAACCCCTTTTAACCCCCACCCAAACATATGAGTGATGCATGGATCTGCTAGAGGAGGTTCCAAAGAAGCCATTGAGACCAAAATCTTGGACCTCCTCCTCCTACTTCCTGAGATATGGGCCTCCAAACCTTTGCTTTTTTTTTTCTAAAAAGTGCTAGAAATAGCACTTTTTTTAAATCAAAAATTAACCCCTTAACCCCCACCCAAACATATGAATGATTGCATGGATCTGCTAGAGGAGGTTCCAAGAAGCCATTCTGACCAAAATCTGGATGAGCTCCTCCTACTTCCTGAGATATCGCCCTCCAAAACTTTGCTTCTTTTTAGGAAAAAAGAAGCACTTTTAGCACTTTTTTTAAATCAAAAATTAACCCCTTAACCCCCACCCAAACATATGAATGATGCATGGATCTGCTAGAGGAGGTTCCAAAGAAGCCATTGAGACCCAAAATCTTGGACCTCCTCCTCCACTTCCTGAGATATGGGCCTCCAAACCTTTGCTTTTTTTTTTCTAAAAAGTGCTAGAAATAGCACTTTTTTTAAAATCAAAAATTAACCCCTTAACCCCCACCCAAACATATGAATGATGCATGGATCTGCCTAGAGGAGTTCCAAAGAAGCCATTCTGACCAAAATCTTGGATGAGCTCCTCCTACTTCCTGAGATATCGCCCTCCAAAACTTTGCTTCTTTTTAGAAAAAAGAAGCACTTTTTAGCACTTTTTTTTAAATCAAAAATTAACCCCTTAACCCCCACCCAAACATATGAATGATGCATGGATCTGCTAGAGGAGGTTCCAAAGAAGCCATTGAGACCAAAATCTTGGACCTCCTCCTCCTACTTCCTGAGATATGGGCCTCCAAACCTTTGCTTTTTTTTTTCTAAAAAGTGCTAGAAATAGCACTTTTTTTAAATCAAAAATTAACCCCTTAACCCCCACCCAAACATATGAATGATGGCATGGATCTGCTAGAGGAGGTTCCAAAGAAGCCATTCTGACCAAAATCTTGGATGAGCTCCTCCTACTTCCTGAGATATCGCCCTCCAAAACTTTGCTTTCTTTTTAGAAAAAAAGAAGCACTTTAGCACTTTTTAAATCAAAAATTAACCCCTTAACCCCCACCCAAACATATGAATGATGCATGGATTCTGCTAGAGGAGGTTCCAAAGAAGCCATTGAGACCAAAAATCTGGACCTCCTCCTCCTACTTCCTGAGATATTGGGCCCTCCAAACCTTTGCTTTTTTTTTTAATAAAAGTGCTAGAAATAGCACTTTTTTTAAATCAAAAATTAACCCCTTAGCCCCCACCCAAACATATGAATGATGCATGGATCTGCTAGAGGAGGGTTCCAAAGAAGCCATTCTGACCAAAATCTTGGATGAGCTCCTCCCTACTTCCT
>CM037854.1:179420968-179457158 GCA_021234595.1 Delia radicum
GGTTAAGAGGGATGATAAACTAACGATACTTAGGGATCAAGTTTCGGAAAATATGCGAAAGGCTTATGCGACAAATGTAAAACAATACAATTTAAGGGCTCGTCCTATTAGTTATTCTGTCGGACAAGAGGTGTTCCGACGTAACTTTGCTCAAAGCAATGCGGAGAAAAAATTCAGTGCAAAATTATGCCCAATGTGGGTTAAGGCTCTCGTAAAGGAAAAATTAGGCAATTGCTACTATGTTTTAGAGGACATTGATGGCAGAAATAAAGGAACATATCATGGAAAGGATATAAAACCGTGATTGGGTTTCCTGCTAATTTGTACCGGAAACCGTGCAAATTATCCGGTTTTGTAATGGTCAATCTCGGTGTAGAAGAATAATAAACTAGTTGTATAATTTAAACAAGTAACAGCTTTTTACTGGTATACAACTCTTTGTTATTAAGTGATGCCTAGTTTATAAAATAGCAGTTTTGTCACAAAACTGGAATATTACAACAAGAAACTTATACCGAATGGCGTATGATCCCGATGATCATGCATCTAGAAGTTCACACGAAGGTGACTTAACGACCTTAATAGGAAATCATCGTTCTTTCCGGTTTAATATTTGGTCAAGTCAACACCTGCTAAAATAAAGTTAGTTGAAAAAAAAAAAGACTTTAAATAAAACATTGGCTAAAACTTTTGCTATAAATTGTAAAGTACCACAGTTGTTGATAGCATCAGTAAGTTTCCTTATTATTGGAAGGCCCAATTAAATTTATTAAAATCTGTACCTAAATTGTCATAGATTTTCGCCAATTGATGCACACGGAACAAATTGTGACATGTGTTGTTGGATTAAACACCCATCAAATAAACTGTGGGACAGGTTGAAATTTTTTTTCAAAACTAGAACTCATCTAATTAGCACAAAATAGCTACGAGTAATTATATAAAGGTAAATGTCGATTCTAAAATTAATGAAAATAAAGTTGTATATGGCTGAGAAAAAAAAATCCATTAAAAATCCTTACAGGCCAATCTCACGTTTAAGGGTTAATCTAGGTGTCCTAAAAGATATGTTTCATTAATTTAAAATTCTCCGATAGAAACCCAAAACAAAGGTAATTTTTTAGTCTGCTCTTTGATTTGTTTTTTTTATATAAAAAGATCACCACTTTTTTTTATTCAGATTTCATTAGTACGAGACTCGAATAAAGACAGAGGAGAATTATTGTAATTGGAGGTCATGCTGTTAGTTTTTGTTGTCAGTTCACCGCAATCAGTGAGAACAACAAAACCCGGTGTTCCTAACATCGCTTATCGAAAATCGAGTTGGTGTAATTAAATCAAAAGAAAGTGTTAAAATTAGAATTTGCCTTAAAAAAATTATATCGTTCAAAGTAAATTTAGCTAATTTCGAACAAGAATGCAAATTTAAACTCAAAAATGTTATAATTTACTTAAAGTCGTGGTATGTAACCTCTACTTTTAAAAGTTTTTTTCATTTGGATATAAAAAGAATTAAATATAGAGGAAAATAATAGTAAAAGACAACAAATATTGAAAATTTTGTTAATATTCATTAAAAATTATAAATTAAAAAAAAGTAAAATGTTAAAACAACAAAAATTTGCATAAAGTGGGAAAAAATATAAACGGTTTTATATGACGGCACAGTGGTCCGATAGGAATAAAATTCTAAAGAAAAAAAAATCGAAAACTTAATTAAACAGATAAAATTATTGAGTCGTCCTAAATAAGAAAGGAAAATATTGGAAATTGTCTGATTTTTAAATCAAAAAAAAAAAAAAAAAAAGGAAAAAACCTTAATTTTTTAATGAAAATCGAAAAAATACTTAAAAGTAATTCATATTAAAAATCGGGAATTTTTTAAAATTTTAATTAAATAAGATTAGAAATAAATAGTGAATAATTGTGTAAATAAGAAGAAATCGAGAAAAAGATAAATTTAATATATACAGTTGTCTGAAAGTGATTTCAAAAGTGTACAGTGCTCACAGTGGTTTAAAATTAAATTTATAGAAAAATTTTCAAATCGGAAAGAGAAAACAAAGAAAAATAAATTTAAATTGCAAAATTGTAAGAGGTGAAAAGAAAATTTAAAGCATTAAAAAAAAAAAAAATATAAAAATTTGGTTGAAAAAAATAATAAAAATTTCATTGGTTAAAAATAGAAAGATCAAACCACTGTGCAACGAAAAAGAACAATTGAAAAAAAGAAACAGCAAAATTGTATAAAAAAAGAAAAAAAAAGGTTTTGGTGCAGCTAAAAGCAACAAAAAAAAAAAAAAAAACCAGATCATGTAACGGACATTGTGAATCAACAACAACACTTCGGTACTAAAAATCACCCCACCAGCTCTCTCGACCCCGCAGCTCTATGAAAGGCCTTCCATCGATCTGTGGTAAGTTTTTATCTTTCTTTTTGTTGTTGATTTATAGGAGTAGGAACACACGACAAAATTGTGATCAAAAGAAACAAAAAGTACAAAAAATGTTACTTTTTTTTTGATTTTTTTTTGGTAAAACTAAAAGAGCATTAATATTTAAAAAGAAATTTTAAATAATGATTTTTAACAACTTTATATAGAATTTTACTGCCAATGCTAAAGTTTTTAAAAAAATATTTGTCGTGCTTTCTTGCTCTCCTTATTATTATGATCTAAAACTCATCAGAATTGCTTTAGCAAATCAAAATATCGTAAAATTAATTTGTTTAACCAAACGGCGGTGGAAAGTATAGCTACTTGGCTTTTTCAAGGTATGGTTAACGAACATTTAAACAAAGATTCAAACTGCCAGCCCAGATAACTAAAAATTGTTAAAAGAAGTTAGCAAAGCAATCCTGATTAGTGATTTTTTTTTTATACAAATGCATGATTTTATAAGAACTATTAAAGTTTTTTTTATGAATTGATTCTTTTAAATCTCCCTCTGAGAGAGGAACCTAGAATCAAAACAAAAGCCATACATAATTGAAATCAAGTGCACCTGAAAAAAGACAACTATATATATATATAAAGTGTAAATAAATAATAAAAATTAATGGGTGCAATCTCGACCGACACCCTACAATAATCCGGGGTAATATCCGTTGAAATGAGCGTTTGCAAATTGATAGTTATAGTTGATCAAATAATTCAAAATTAATTCGGCTACAAATTGATGAATATCGCATCGCGTAAATCCTGTGCCGGTCATAAAAGATATTTTTTCTTGTTACTTACCGTTAATTCATATTTATGCAAATTTTTATTTGTTCCCCTTTTTTCTTGACAAATTGAATTATTGTTAAAACTTATTAAGGAAATCAAGTATTTAATGTAATTGGTCTTGTTGTTTTTTTATGAGAAATTGTTGAATTTTAAGAAATGTATTTATAAAATACTGAATTTTAGAAATTTTAAAATTATGCTTTATGTGGTTAACATAGAATATATTTGAAATTTTTATAAAATAAACATCAAATGATGTCTGAATAAATAAACCTAGACTTTTCCTTAAAGGTTGAGAAAATTTTAAATGTGTTAGGGTTCTTCTGTAACATTCTACAGGTCACTGAAGAACATGGCTTGGGAGGGTTAGAGACCGGGGAATTAACATCATGGTCCCCTTAAAAGAAAGAAATACCACGTTAAATACCCCCTTGTTAGAGTTCAAATTCCGATGTTGTACAATTCCATGGGAGTGATAATATTTTGTTTAATTTGTTTAGTCTATTTCATTTAGTTTTTTTTTCTAGTAGAATCAGGGACTCTGTAATAAAATGTTGTTAATGGTGGGGTTGGATTGGCAGGGGTCAAGAACCTCCCCAACCACTGAGGCTGGCTGCAAAGATGGGTCCCGCCGACCCTTGGTCATTCAACCTGGGTATGAAGAATTTTTTTCAGGTAAATTCAGTTTTTTTTTCACTACTACCAGATTTTGTTATCCCAGAGAGTATTCTTCAATCTGATTGCGTCAAAAAATTTGCGCGTTAGAATGGTCCATGGCCATGTTACTAAAAATTTTCTGTTGAAATGGTTTTTTCTCTTCATCATTATAATCTTGCATAAATCGGACCAATCAGTTAACCCCCGTAACCCCATTACATGCTAGAAATAGCACTTTTTTTAAATCAAAAATTAACCCCTTAGCGCCCATCCAGACATATGAATGATGTATGGATCTGCTAGAGGAGGTTCCAAAGAAGCATTGAGACCTCCCCCTTGGACCTCCTCCTCCTACTTCCCGAGATATGGGCCTCCAAACGTGATGTATGGATCTGCTAGAGGAGGTTCCAACGAAGCCATTGAGACCTCCCCCATGGACCTCCTCCTCCTACTTCCCGAGATATGGGCCAACAAACATTTGCTTTTTTTTTCCTAAAAATTGCTAGAAATAGCACTTTTTTTAAATCAAAAATTAACCCCTTAGCGCCCACCCAGACATATGAATGATGTATGGATCTGCTAGAGGAGGTTCCAAAGAAGCCATTGAGACCTCCCCCTTGGACCTCCTCCTCCTACTTCCCGAGATATGGGCCTCCAAACATTTGCTTTTTTTTTCTAAAAAGTGCTAGAAATAGCACTTTTTTTAAATCAAAAATTAACCCCTTAGCGCCCACCCAGACATATGAATGATGTATGGATCTGCTAGAGGAGGTTCCAAAGAAGCCATTGAGACCTCCCCCTTGGACCTCCTCCTCCTACTTCCCGAGATATGGGCCTCCAAACATTTGCTTTTTTTTTTCTAAAAAGTGCTAGAAATATCACTTTTTTTAAATCAAAAATGAACCCCTTAGCGCCCACCCAGACATATGAATGATGTATGGATCTGCTAGAGGAGGTTCCAAAGAAGCCATTGAGACCTCCCCCTTGGACCTCCTCCTCCTACTTCCCGAGATATGGGCCTCCAAACATTTGCTTTTTTTTTTCTAAAAAGTGCTAGAAATAGCACTTTTTTTAAATCAAAAATTAACCCCTTAGCGCCCACCTAGACATATGAATGATGTATGGATCTGCTAGAGGAGGTTCCAAAGAAGCCATTGAGACCTCCCCCTTGGACCTCCTCCTACTTCCCGAGATATGGGCCTCCAAACATTTGCTTTTTTTTTCTAAAAAGTGCTAGAAATAGCTTTTTTTTAAATCAAAAATTAACCCCTTAGCGCCCACCCAGACATATGAATGATGTATGGATCTGCTAGAGGAGGTTCCAAAGAAGCATTGAGACCTCCCCCTTGGACCTCCTCCTCCTACTTCCCGAGATATGGGCCTCCAAACATTTGCTTTTTTTTTTCTAAAAAGTGCTAGAAATAGCACTTTTTTTAAATCAAAAATTAACCCCTTAGCGCCCACCCAGACATATGAATGATGTATGGATCTGCTAGAGGAGGTTCCAAAGAAGCCATTGAGACCTCCCCCTTGGACCTCCTCCTCCTACTTCCCGAGATATGGGCCTCCAAACATTTGCTTTTTTTTTTCTAAAAAGTGCTAGAAAGACCTCCCCCTTGGACCTCCTCCTCCTACTTCCCGAGATATGGGCCAACAAACATTTGCTTTTTTTTTCCTAAAAATTGCTAGAAATAGCACTTTTTTTAAATCAAAAATTAACCCCTTAGCGCCCACCCAGACATATGAATGATGTATGGATCTGCTAGAGGAGGTTCCAAAGAAGCCATTGAGACCTCCCCCTTGGACCTCCTCCTCCTACTTCCCGAGATATGGGCCTCCAAACATTTGCTTTTTTTTTCTAAAAAGTGCTAGAAATAGCACTTTTTTTAAATCAAAAATGAACCCCTTAGCGCCCACCCAGACATATGAATGATGTATGGATCTGCTAGAGGAGGTTCCAAAGAAGCCATTGAGACCTCCCCCTTGGACCTCCTCCTCCTACTTCCCGAGATATGGGCCTCCAAACATTTGCTTTTTTTTTCTAAAAAGTGCTAGAAATAGCACTTTTTTTAAATCAAAAATTAACCCCTTAGCGCCCACCCTAGACATATGAATGATGTATGGATCTGCTAGAGGAGGTTCCAAAGAAGCCATTGAGACCTCCCCCTTGGACCTCCTCCTCCTACTTCCCGAGATATGGGCCTCCAAACATTTGCTTTTTTTTTCTAAAAAGTGCTAGAAATAGCACTTTTTTTTAAATCAAAAATTAACCCCTTAGCGCCCACCCAGACATATGAATGATGTATGGATCTGCTAGAGGAGGTTCCAAAGAAGCCATTGAGACCTCCCCCTTGGACCTCCTCCTCCTACTTCCCGAGATATGGGCCTCCAAACATTTGCTTTTTTTTTTCTAAAAAGTGCTAGAAATAGCACTTTTTTTAAATCAAAAATTAACCCCTTAGCGCCCACCCAGACATATGAATGATGTATGGATCTGCTAGAGGAGGTTCCAAAGAAGCCATTGAGACCTCCCCCTTGGACCTCCTCCTCCTACTTCCCGAGATATGGGCCTCCAAACATTTGCTTTTTTTTTTCTAAAAAGTGCTAGAAATAGCACTTTTTTTAAATCAAAAATTAACCCCTTAGCGCCCACCCAGACATATGAATGATGTATGGATCTGCTAGAGGAGGTTCCAAAGAAGCCATTGAGACCTCCCCCTTGGACCTCCTCCTCCTACTTCCCGAGATATGGGCCTCCAAACATTTGCTTTTTTTTTCTAAAAAGTGCTAGAAATAGCACTTTTTTTAAATCAAAAATTAACCCCTTAGCGCCCACCCAGACATATGAATGATGTATGGATCTGCTAGAGGAGGTTCCAAAGAAGCCATTGAGACCTCCCCCTTGGACCTCCTCCTCCTACTTCCCGAGATATGGGCCTCCAAACATTTGCTTTTTTTTTTCTAAAAAGTGCTAGAAATAGCACTTTTTTTAAATCAAAAATTAACCCCTTAGCGCCCACCCAGACATATGAATGATGTATGGATCTGCTAGAGGAGGTTCCAAAGAAGCCATTGAGACCTCCCCCTTGGACCTCCTCCTCCTACTTCCCGAGATATGGGCCTCCAAACATTTGCTTTTTTTTTTCTAAAAAGTGCTAGAAATAGCACTTTTTTTAAATCAAAAATTAACCCCTTAGCGCCCACCCAGACATATGAATGATGTATGGATCTGCTAGAGGAGGTTCCAAAGAAGCCATTGAGACCTCCCCCTTGGACCTCCTCCTCCTACTTCCCGAGATATGGGCCTCCAAACATTTGCTTTTTTTTTTCTAAAAAGTGCTAGAAATAGCACTTTTTTTAAATCAAAAATTAACCCCTTAGCGCCCACCCAGACATATGAATGATGTATGGATCTGCTAGAGGAGGTTCCAAAGAAGCCATTGAGACCTCCCCCTTGGACCTCCTCCTCCTACTTCCCGAGATATGGGCCTCCAAACATTTGCTTTTTTTTTCTAAAAAGTGCTAGAAATAGCACTTTTTTTAAATCAAAAATTAACCCCTTAGCGCCCACCCAGACATATGAATGATGTATGGATCTGCTAGAGGAGGTTCCAAAGAAGCCATTGAGACCTCCCCCTTGGACCTCCTCCTCCTACTTCCCGAGATATGGGCCTCCAAACATTTGCTTTTTTTTTCTAAAAAGTGCTAGAAATAGCACTTTTTTTAAATCAAAAATTAACCCCTTAGCGCCCACCCAGACATATGAATGATGTATGGATCTGCTAGAGGAGGTTCCAAAGAAGCCATTGAGACCTCCCCCTTGGACCTCCTCCTCCTACTTCCCGAGATATGGGCCTCCAAACATTTGCTTTTTTTTTTCTAAAAAGTGCTAGAAATAGCACTTTTTTTAAATCAAAAATTAACCCCTTAGCGCCCACCCAGACATATGAATGATGTATGGATCTGCTAGAGGAGGTTCCAAAGAAGCCATTGAGACCTCCCCCTTGGACCTCCTCCTCCTACTTCCCGAGATATGGGCCTCCAAACATTTGCTTTTTTTTTTCTAAAAAGTGCTAGAAATAGCACTTTTTTTAAATCAAAAATTAACCCCTTAGCGCCCACCCAGACATATGAATGATGTATGGATCTGCTAGAGGAGGTTCCAAAGAAGCCATTGAGACCTCCCCCTTGGACCTCCTCCTCCTACTTCCCGAGATATGGGCCTCCAAACATTTGCTTTTTTTTTTCTAAAAAGTGCTAGAAATAGCACTTTTTTTAAATCAAAAATTAACCCCTTAGCGCCCACCCAGACATATGAATGATGTATGGATCTGCTAGAGGAGGTTCCAAAGAAGCCATTGAGACCTCCCCCTTGGACCTCCTCCTCCTACTTCCCGAGATATGGGCCTCCAAACATTTGCTTTTTTTTTTCTAAAAAGTGCTAGAAATAGCACTTTTTTTAAATCAAAAATTAACCCCTTAGCGCCCACCCAGACATATGAATGATGTATGGATCTGCTAGAGGAGGTTCCAAAGAAGCCATTGAGACCTCCCCCTTGGACCTCCTCCTCCTACTTCCCGAGATATGGGCCTCCAAACATTTGCTTTTTTTTTTCTAAAAAGTGCTAGAAATAGCACTTTTTTTAAATCAAAAATTAACCCCTTAGCGCCCACCCAGACATATGAATGATGTATGGATCTGCTAGAGGAGGTTCCAAAGAAGCCATTGAGACCTCCCCCTTGGACCTCCTCCTCCTACTTCCCGAGATATGGGCCTCCAAACATTTGCTTTTTTTTTTCTAAAAAGTGCTAGAAATAGCACTTTTTTTAAATCAAAAATTAACCCCTTAGCGCCCACCCAGACATATGAATGATGTATGGATCTGCTAGAGGAGGTTCCAAAGAAGCCATTGAGACCTCCCCCTTGGACCTCCTCCTCCTACTTCCCGAGATATGGGCCTCCAAACATTTGCTTTTTTTTTTCTAAAAAGTGCTAGAAATAGCACTTTTTTTAAATCAAAAATTAACCCCTTAGCGCCCACCCAGACATATGAATGATGTATGGATCTGCTAGAGGAGGTTCCAAAGAAGCCATTGAGACCTCCCCCTTGGACCTCCTCCTCCTACTTCCCGAGATATGGGCCTCCAAACATTTGCTTTTTTTTTTCTAAAAAGTGCTAGAAATAGCACTTTTTTTAAATCAAAAATTAACCCCTTAGCGCCCACCCAGACATATGAATGATGTATGGATCTGCTAGAGGAGGTTCCAAAGAAGCCATTGAGACCTCCCCCTTGGACCTCCTCCTCCTACTTCCCGAGATATGGGCCTCCAAACATTTGCTTTTTTTTTTCTAAAAAGTGCTAGAAATAGCACTTTTTTTAAATCAAAAATTAACCCCTTAGCGCCCACCCAGACATATGAATGATGTATGGATCTGCTAGAGGAGGTTCCAAAGAAGCCATTGAGACCTCCCCCTTGGACCTCCTCCTCCTACTTCCCGAGATATGGGCCTCCAAACATTTGCTTTTTTTTTTCTAAAAAGTGCTAGAAATAGCACTTTTTTTAAATCAAAAATTAACCCCTTAGCGCCCACCCAGACATATGAATGATGTATGGATCTGCTAGAGGAGGTTCCAAAGAAGCCATTGAGACCTCCCCCTTGGACCTCCTCCTCCTACTTCCCGAGATATGGGCCTCCAAACATTTGCTTTTTTTTTCTAAAAAGTGCTAGAAATAGCACTTTTTTTAAATCAAAAATTAACCCCTTAGCGCCCACCCAGACATATGAATGATGTATGGATCTGCTAGAGGAGGTTCCAAAGAAGCCATTGAGACCTCCCCCTTGGACCTCCTCCTCCTACTTCCCGAGATATGGGCCTCCAAACATTTGCTTTTTTTTTTCTAAAAAGTGCTAGAAATAGCACTTTTTTTAAATCAAAAATTAACCCCTTAGCGCCCACCCAGACATATGAATGATGTATGGATCTGCTAGAGGAGGTTCCAAAGAAGCCATTGAGACCTCCCCCTTGGACCTCCTCCTCCTACTTCCCGAGATATGGGCCTCCAAACATTTGCTTTTTTTTTTCTAAAAAGTGCTAGAAATAGCACTTTTTTTAAATCAAAAATTAACCCCTTAGCGCCCACCCAGACATATGAATGATGTATGGATCTGCTAGAGGAGGTTCCAAAGAAGCCATTGAGACCTCCCCCTTGGACCTCCTCCTCCTACTTCCCGAGATATGGGCCTCCAAACATTTGCTTTTTTTTTTCTAAAAAGTGCTAGAAATAGCACTTTTTTAAATCAAAAATTAACCCCTTAGCGCCCACCCAGACATATGAATGATGTATGGATCTGCTAGAGGAGGTTCCAAAGAAGCCATTGAGACCTCCCCCTTGGACCTCCTCCTCCTACTTCCCGAGATATGGGCCTCCAAACATTTGCTTTTTTTTTTCTAAAAAGTGCTAGAAATAGCACTTTTTTTAAATCAAAAATTAACCCCTTAGCGCCCACCCAGACATATGAATGATGTATGGATCTGCTAGAGGAGGTTCCAAAGAAGCCATTGAGACCTCCCCCTTGGACCTCCTCCTCCTACTTCCCGAGATATGGGCCTCCAAACATTTGCTTTTTTTTTTCTAAAAAGTGCTAGAAATAGCACTTTTTTTAAATCAAAAATTAACCCCTTAGCGCCCACCCAGACATATGAATGATGTATGGATCTGCTAGAGGAGGTTCCAAAGAAGCCATTGAGACCTCCCCCTTGGACCTCCTCCTCCTACTTCCCGAGATATGGGCCTCCAAACATTTGCTTTTTTTTTCTAAAAAGTGCTAGAAATAGCACTTTTTTTAAATCAAAAATTAACCCCTTAGCGCCCACCCAGACATATGAATGATGTATGGATCTGCTAGAGGAGGTTCCAAAGAAGCCATTGAGACCTCCCCCTTGGACCTCCTCCTCCTACTTCCCGAGATATGGGCCTCCAAACATTTGCTTTTTTTTTTCTAAAAAGTGCTAGAAATAGCACTTTTTTTAAATCAAAAATTAACCCCTTAGCGCCCACCCAGACATATGAATGATGTATGGATCTGCTAGAGGAGGTTCCAAAGAAGCCATTGAGACCTCCCCCTTGGACCTCCTCCTCCTACTTCCCGAGATATGGGCCTCCAAACATTTGCTTTTTTTTTTCTAAAAAGTGCTAGAAATAGCACTTTTTTTAAATCAAAAATTAACCCCTTAGCGCCCACCCAGACATATGAATGATGTATGGATCTGCTAGAGGAGGTTCCAAAGAAGCCATTGAGACCTCCCCCTTGGACCTCCTCCTCCTACTTCCCGAGATATGGGCCTCCAAACATTTGCTTTTTTTTTTCTAAAAAGTGCTAGAAATAGCACTTTTTTTAAATCAAAAATTAACCCCTTAGCGCCCACCCAGACATATGAATGATGTATGGATCTGCTAGAGGAGGTTCCAAAGAAGCCATTGAGACCTCCCCCTTGGACCTCCTCCTCCTACTTCCCGAGATATGGGCCTCCAAACATTTGCTTTTTTTTTTCTAAAAAGTGCTAGAAATAGCACTTTTTTTAAATCAAAAATTAACCCCTTAGCGCCCACCCAGACATATGAATGATGTATGGATCTGCTAGAGGAGGTTCCAAAGAAGCCATTGAGACCTCCCCCTTGGACCTCCTCCTCCTACTTCCCGAGATATGGGCCTCCAAACATTTGCTTTTTTTTTTCTAAAAAGTGCTAGAAATAGCACTTTTTTTAAATCAAAAATTAACCCCTTAGCGCCCACCCAGACATATGAATGATGTATGGATCTGCTAGAGGAGGTTCCAAAGAAGCCATTGAGACCTCCCCCTTGGACCTCCTCCTCCTACTTCCCGAGATATGGGCCTCCAAACATTTGCTTTTTTTTTTCTAAAAAGTGCTAGAAATAGCACTTTTTTTAAATCAAAAATTAACCCCTTAGCGCCCACCCAGACATATGAATGATGTATGGATCTGCTAGAGGAGGTTCCAAAGAAGCCATTGAGACCTCCCCCTTGGACCTCCTCCTCCTACTTCCCGAGATATGGGCCTCCAAACATTTGCTTTTTTTTTTCTAAAAAGTGCTAGAAATAGCACTTTTTTTAAATCAAAAATTAACCCCTTAGCGCCCACCCAGACATATGAATGATGTATGGATCTGCTAGAGGAGGTTCCAAAGAAGCCATTGAGACCTCCCCCTTGGACCTCCTCCTCCTACTTCCCGAGATATGGGCCTCCAAACATTTGCTTTTTTTTTTCTAAAAAGTGCTAGAAATAGCACTTTTTTTAAATCAAAAATTAACCCCTTAGCGCCCACCCAGACATATGAATGATGTATGGATCTGCTAGAGGAGGTTCCAAAGAAGCCATTGAGACCTCCCCCTTGGACCTCCTCCTCCTACTTCCCGAGATATGGGCCTCCAAACATTTGCTTTTTTTTTCTAAAAAGTGCTAGAAATAGCACTTTTTTTAAATCAAAAATTAACCCCTTAGCGCCCACCCAGACATATGAATGATGTATGGATCTGCTAGAGGAGGTTCCAAAGAAGCCATTGAGACCTCCCCCTTGGACCTCCTCCTCCTACTTCCCGAGATATGGGCCTCCAAACATTTGCTTTTTTTTTCTAAAAAG
The DNA here is from genome assembly GCA_021234595.1 of Delia radicum. Taxonomy (NCBI): domain Eukaryota; kingdom Metazoa; phylum Arthropoda; class Insecta; order Diptera; family Anthomyiidae; genus Delia; species Delia radicum. The sequence goes on from CM037854.1 coordinate 179,433,519, forward strand.
TGCTAGAAATAGCACTTTTTTTAAATCAAAAATTAACCCCTTAGCGCCCACCCAGACATATGAATGATGTATGGATCTGCTAGAGGAGGTTCCAAAGAAGCCATTGAGACCTCCCCCTTGGACCTCCTCCTCCTACTTCCCGAGATATGGGCCTCCAAACATTTGCTTTTTTTTTTCTAAAAAGTGCTAGAAATAGCACTTTTTTTAAATCAAAAATTAACCCCTTAGCGCCCACCCAGACATATGAATGATGTATGGATCTGCTAGAGGAGGTTCCAAAGAAGCCATTGAGACCTCCCCCTTGGACCTCCTCCTCCTACTTCCCGAGATATGGGCCTCCAAACATTTGCTTTTTTTTTTCTAAAAAGTGCTAGAAATAGCACTTTTTTTAAATCAAAAATTAACCCCTTAGCGCCCACCCAGACATATGAATGATGTATGGATCTGCTAGAGGAGGTTCCAAAGAAGCCATTGAGACCTCCCCCTTGGACCTCCTCCTCCTACTTCCCGAGATATGGGCCTCCAAACATTTGCTTTTTTTTTTCTAAAAAGTGCTAGAAATAGCACTTTTTTTAAATCAAAAATTAACCCCTTAGCGCCCACCCAGACATATGAATGATGTATGGATCTGCTAGAGGAGGTTCCAAAGAAGCCATTGAGACCTCCCCCTTGGACCTCCTCCTCCTACTTCCCGAGATATGGGCCTCCAAACATTTGCTTTTTTTTTTCTAAAAAGTGCTAGAAATAGCACTTTTTTTAAATCAAAAATTAACCCCTTAGCGCCCACCCAGACATATGAATGATGTATGGATCTGCTAGAGGAGGTTCCAAAGAAGCCATTGAGACCTCCCCCTTGGACCTCCTCCTCCTACTTCCCGAGATATGGGCCTCCAAACATTTGCTTTTTTTTTCTAAAAAGTGCTAGAAATAGCACTTTTTTTAAATCAAAAATTAACCCCTTAGCGCCCACCCAGACATATGAATGATGTATGGATCTGCTAGAGGAGGTTCCAAAGAAGCCATTGAGACCTCCCCCTTGGACCTCCTCCTCCTACTTCCCGAGATATGGGCCTCCAAACATTTGCTTTTTTTTTTCTAAAAAGTGCTAGAAATAGCACTTTTTTTAAATCAAAAATTAACCCCTTAGCGCCCACCCAGACATATGAATGATGTATGGATCTGCTAGAGGAGGTTCCAAAGAAGCCATTGAGACCTCCCCCTTGGACCTCCTCCTCCTACTTCCCGAGATATGGGCCTCCAAACATTTGCTTTTTTTTTTCTAAAAAGTGCTAGAAATAGCACTTTTTTTAAATCAAAAATTAACCCCTTAGCGCCCACCCAGACATATGAATGATGTATGGATCTGCTAGAGGAGGTTCCAAAGAAGCCATTGAGACCTCCCCCTTGGACCTCCTCCTCCTACTTCCCGAGATATGGGCCTCCAAACATTTGCTTTTTTTTTTCTAAAAAGTGCTAGAAATAGCACTTTTTTTAAATCAAAAATTAACCCCTTAGCGCCCACCCAGACATATGAATGATGTATGGATCTGCTAGAGGAGGTTCCAAAGAAGCCATTGAGACCTCCCCCTTGGACCTCCTCCTCCTACTTCCCGAGATATGGGCCTCCAAACATTTGCTTTTTTTTTTCTAAAAAGTGCTAGAAATAGCACTTTTTTTAAATCAAAAATTAACCCCTTAGCGCCCACCCAGACATATGAATGATGTATGGATCTGCTAGAGGAGGTTCCAAAGAAGCCATTGAGACCTCCCCCTTGGACCTCCTCCTCCTACTTCCCGAGATATGGGCCTCCAAACATTTGCTTTTTTTTTCTAAAAAGTGCTAGAAATAGCACTTTTTTTAAATCAAAAATTAACCCCTTAGCGCCCACCCAGACATATGAATGATGTATGGATCTGCTAGAGGAGGTTCCAAAGAAGCCATTGAGACCTCCCCCTTGGACCTCCTCCTCCTACTTCCCGAGATATGGGCCTCCAAACATTTGCTTTTTTTTTCTAAAAAGTGCTAGAAATAGCACTTTTTTTAAATCAAAAATTAACCCCTTAGCGCCCACCCAGACATATGAATGATGTATGGATCTGCTAGAGGAGGTTCCAAAGAAGCCATTGAGACCTCCCCCTTGGACCTCCTCCTCCTACTTCCCGAGATATGGGCCTCCAAACATTTGCTTTTTTTTTTCTAAAAAGTGCTAGAAATAGCACTTTTTTTAAATCAAAAATTAACCCCTTAGCGCCCACCCAGACATATGAATGATGTATGGATCTGCTAGAGGAGGTTCCAAAGAAGCCATTGAGACCTCCCCCTTGGACCTCCTCCTCCTACTTCCCGAGATATGGGCCTCCAAACATTTGCTTTTTTTTTTCTAAAAAGTGCTAGAAATAGCACTTTTTTAAATCAAAAATTAACCCCTTAGCGCCCACCCAGACATATGAATGATGTATGGATCTGCTAGAGGAGGTTCCAAAGAAGCCATTGAGACCTCCCCCTTGGACCTCCTCCTCCTACTTCCCGAGATATGGGCCTCCAAACATTTGCTTTTTTTTTTCTAAAAAGTGCTAGAAATAGCACTTTTTTTAAATCAAAAATTAACCCCTTAGCGCCCACCCAGACATATGAATGATGTATGGATCTGCTAGAGGAGGTTCCAAAGAAGCCATTGAGACCTCCCCCTTGGACCTCCTCCTCCTACTTCCCGAGATATGGGCCTCCAAACATTTGCTTTTTTTTTTCTAAAAAGTGCTAGAAATAGCACTTTTTTTAAATCAAAAATTAACCCCTTAGCGCCCACCCAGACATATGAATGATGTATGGATCTGCTAGAGGAGGTTCCAAAGAAGCCATTGAGACCTCCCCCTTGGACCTCCTCCTCCTACTTCCCGAGATATGGGCCTCCAAACATTTGCTTTTTTTTTCTAAAAAGTGCTAGAAATAGCACTTTTTTTAAATCAAAAATTAACCCCTTAGCGCCCACCCAGACATATGAATGATGTATGGATCTGCTAGAGGAGGTTCCAAAGAAGCCATTGAGACCTCCCCCTTGGACCTCCTCCTCCTACTTCCCGAGATATGGGCCTCCAAACATTTGCTTTTTTTTTTCTAAAAAGTGCTAGAAATAGCACTTTTTTTAAATCAAAAATTAACCCCTTAGCGCCCACCCAGACATATGAATGATGTATGGATCTGCTAGAGGAGGTTCCAAAGAAGCCATTGAGACCTCCCCCTTGGACCTCCTCCTCCTACTTCCCGAGATATGGGCCTCCAAACATTTGCTTTTTTTTTCTAAAAAGTGCTAGAAATAGCACTTTTTTTAAATCAAAAATTAACCCCTTAGCGCCCACCCAGACATATGAATGATGTATGGATCTGCTAGAGGAGGTTCCAAAGAAGCCATTGAGACCTCCCCCTTGGACCTCCTCCTCCTACTTCCCGAGATATGGGCCTCCAAACATTTGCTTTTTTTTTCTAAAAAGTGCTAGAAATAGCACTTTTTTTAAATCAAAAATTAACCCCTTAGCGCCCACCCAGACATATGAATGATGTATGGATCTGCTAGAGGAGGTTCCAAAGAAGCCATTGAGACCTCCCCCTTGGACCTCCTCCTCCTACTTCCCGAGATATGGGCCTCCAAACATTTGCTTTTTTTTTTCTAAAAAGTGCTAGAAATAGCACTTTTTTTAAATCAAAAATTAACCCCTTAGCGCCCACCCAGACATATGAATGATGTATGGATCTGCTAGAGGAGGTTCCAAAGAAGCCATTGAGACCTCCCCCTTGGACCTCCTCCTCCTACTTCCCGAGATATGGGCCTCCAAACATTTGCTTTTTTTTTTCTAAAAAGTGCTAGAAATAGCACTTTTTTTTAAATCAAAAATTAACCCCTTAGCGCCCACCCAGACATATGAATGATGTATGGATCTGCTAGAGGAGGTTCCAAAGAAGCCATTGAGACCTCCCCCTTGGACCTCCTCCTCCTACTTCCCGAGATATGGGCCTCCAAACATTTGCTTTTTTTTTTCTAAAAAGTGCTAGAAATAGCACTTTTTTTAAATCAAAAATTAACCCCTTAGCGCCCACCCAGACATATGAATGATGTATGGATCTGCTAGAGGAGGTTCCAAAGAAGCCATTGAGACCTCCCCCTTGGACCTCCTCCTCCTACTTCCCGAGATATGGGCCTCCAAACATTTGCTTTTTTTTTTCTAAAAAGTGCTAGAAATAGCACTTTTTTTAAATCAAAAATTAACCCCTTAGCGCCCACCCAGACATATGAATGATGTATGGATCTGCTAGAGGAGGTTCCAAAGAAGCCATTGAGACCTCCCCCTTGGACCTCCTCCTCCTACTTCCCGAGATATGGGCCTCCAAACATTTGCTTTTTTTTTTCTAAAAAGTGCTAGAAATAGCACTTTTTTTAAATCAAAAATTAACCCCTTAGCGCCCACCCAGACATATGAATGATGTATGGATCTGCTAGAGGAGGTTCCAAAGAAGCCATTGAGACCTCCCCCTTGGACCTCCTCCTCCTACTTCCCGAGATATGGGCCTCCAAACATTTGCTTTTTTTTTTCTAAAAAGTGCTAGAAATAGCACTTTTTTTAAATCAAAAATTAACCCCTTAGCGCCCACCCAGACATATGAATGATGTATGGATCTGCTAGAGGAGGTTCCAAAGAAGCCATTGAGACCTCCCCCTTGGACCTCCTCCTCCTACTTCCCGAGATATGGGCCTCCAAACATTTGCTTTTTTTTTCTAAAAAGTGCTAGAAATAGCACTTTTTTTAAATCAAAAATTAACCCCTTAGCGCCCACCCAGACATATGAATGATGTATGGATCTGCTAGAGGAGGTTCCAAAGAAGCCATTGAGACCTCCCCCTTGGACCTCCTCCTCCTACTTCCCGAGATATGGGCCTCCAAACATTTGCTTTTTTTTTTCTAAAAAGTGCTAGAAATAGCACTTTTTTTAAATCAAAAATTAACCCCTTAGCGCCCACCCAGACATATGAATGATGTATGGATCTGCTAGAGGAGGTTCCAAAGAAGCCATTGAGACCTCCCCCTTGGACCTCCTCCTCCTACTTCCCGAGATATGGGCCTCCAAACATTTGCTTTTTTTTTTCTAAAAAGTGCTAGAAATAGCACTTTTTTTAAATCAAAAATTAACCCCTTAGCGCCCACCCAGACATATGAATGATGTATGGATCTGCTAGAGGAGGTTCCAAAGAAGCCATTGAGACCTCCCCCTTGGACCTCCTCCTCCTACTTCCCGAGATATGGGCCTCCAAACATTTGCTTTTTTTTTTCTAAAAAGTGCTAGAAATAGCACTTTTTTTAAATCAAAAATTAACCCCTTAGCGCCCACCCAGACATATGAATGATGTATGGATCTGCTAGAGGAGGTTCCAAAGAAGCCATTGAGACCTCCCCCTTGGACCTCCTCCTCCTACTTCCCGAGATATGGGCCTCCAAACATTTGCTTTTTTTTTTCTAAAAAGTGCTAGAAATAGCACTTTTTTTAAATCAAAAATTAACCCCTTAGCGCCCACCCAGACATATGAATGATGTATGGATCTGCTAGAGGAGGTTCCAAAGAAGCCATTGAGACCTCCCCCTTGGACCTCCTCCTCCTACTTCCCGAGATATGGGCCTCCAAACAATTGCTTTTTTTTTTCTAAAAAGTGCTAGAAATAGCACTTTTTTTAAATCAAAAATTAACCCCTTAGCGCCCACCCAGACATATGAATGATGTATGGATCTGCTAGAGGAGGTTCCAAAGAAGCCATTGAGACCTCCCCCTTGGACCTCCTCCTCCTACTTCCCGAGATATGGGCCTCCAAACATTTGCTTTTTTTTTTCTAAAAAGTGCTAGAAATAGCACTTTTTTTAAATCAAAAATTAACCCCTTAGCGCCCACCCAGACATATGAATGATGTATGGATCTGCTAGAGGAGGTTCCAAAGAAGCCATTGAGACCTCCCCCTTGGACCTCCTCCTCCTACTTCCCGAGATATGGGCCTCCAAACATTTGCTTTTTTTTTTCTAAAAAGTGCTAGAAAGCTAGAAATAGCACTTTTTTTAAATCAAAAATTAACCCCTTAGCGCCCACCCAGACATATGAATGATGTATGGATCTGCTAGAGGAGGTTCCAAAGAAGCCATTGAGACCTCCCCCTTGGACCTCCTCCTCCTACTTCCCGAGATATGGGCCTCCAAACATTTGCTTTTTTTTTTCTAAAAAGTGCTAGAAATAGCACTTTTTTTAAATCAAAAATTAACCCCTTAGCGCCCACCCAGACATATGAATGATGTATGGATCTGCTAGAGGAGGTTCCAAAGAAGCCATTGAGACCTCCCCCTTGGACCTCCTCCTCCTACTTCCCGAGATATGGGCCTCCAAACATTTGCTTTTTTTTTCTAAAAAGTGCTAGAAATAGCACTTTTTTTTAAATCAAAAATTAACCCCTTAGCGCCCACCCAGACATATGAATGATGTATGGATCTGCTAGAGGAGGTTCCAAAGAAGCCATTGAGACCTCCCCCTTGGACCTCCTCCTCCTACTTCCCGAGATATGGGCCTCCAAACATTTGCTTTTTTTTTTCTAAAAAGTGCTAGAAATAGCACTTTTTTTAAATCAAAAATTAACCCCTTAGCGCCCACCCAGACATATGAATGATGTATGGATCTGCTAGAGGAGGTTCCAAAGAAGCCATTGAGACCTCCCCCTTGGACCTCCTCCTCCTACTTCCCGAGATATGGGCCTCCAAACATTTGCTTTTTTTTTTCTAAAAAGTGCTAGAAATAGCACTTTTTTTAAATCAAAAATTAACCCCTTAGCGCCCACCCAGACATATGAATGATGTATGGATCTGCTAGAGGAGGTTCCAAAGAAGCCATTGAGACCTCCCCCTTGGACCTCCTCCTCCTACTTCCCGAGATATGGGCCTCCAAACATTTGCTTTTTTTTTTCTAAAAAGTGCTAGAAATAGCACTTTTTTTTAAATCAAAAATTAACCCCTTAGTCGCCCACCCAGACATACGAATGATGTATGGATCTGCTAGAGGAGGTTCCAAAGAAGCCATTGAGACCTCCCCCTTGGACCTCCTCCTCCTACTTCCCGAGATATGGGCCTCCAAACATTTGCTTTTTTTTTTCTAAAAAGTGCTAGAAAGACCTCCCCCTTGGACCTCCTCCTCCTACTTCCCGAGATATGGGCCAACAAACATTTGCTTTTTTTTTCCTAAAAATTGCTAGAAATAGCACTTTTTTTAAATCAAAAATTAACCCCTTAGCGCCCACCCAGACATATGAATGATGTATGGATCTGCTAGAGGAGGTTCCAAAGAAGCCATTGAGACCTCCCCCTTGGACCTCCTCCTCCTACTTCCCGAGATATGGGCCTCCAAACATTTGCTTTTTTTTTCTAAAAAGTGCTAGAAATAGCACTTTTTTTAAATCAAAAATTAACCCCTTAGCGCCCACCCAGACATATGAATGATGTATGGATCTGCTAGAGGAGGTTCCAAAGAAGCCATTGAGACCTCCCCCTTGGACCTCCTCCTCCTACTTCCCGAGATATGGGCCTCCAAACATTTGCTTTTTTTTTTCTAAAAAGTGCTAGAAATAGCACTTTTTTTAAATCAAAAATTAACCCCTTAGCGCCCACCCAGACATATGAATGATGTATGGATCTGCTAGAGGAGGTTCCAAAGAAGCCATTGAGACCTCCCCCTTGGACCTCCTCCTCCTACTTCCCGAGATATGGGCCTCCAAACATTTGCTTTTTTTTTTCTAAAAAGTGCTAGAAATAGCACTTTTTTTAAATCAAAAATTAACCCCTTAGCGCCCACCCAGACATATGAATGATGTATGGATCTGCTAGAGGAGGTTCCAAAGAAGCCATTGAGACCTCCCCCTTGGACCTCCTCCTCCTACTTCCCGAGATATGGGCCTCCAAACATTTGCTTTTTTTTGTTCTAAAAAGTGCTAGAAATAGCACTTTTTTTAAATCAAAAATTAACCCCTTAGCGCCCACCCAGACATATGAATGATGTATGGATCTGCTAGAGGAGGTTCCAAAGAAGCCAATTGAGACCTCCCCCTTGGACCTCCTCCTCCTACTTCCCGAGATATGGGCCTCCAAACATTTGCTTTTTTTTTTCTAAAAAGTGCTAGAAATAGCACTTTTTTTAAATCAAAAATTAACCCCTTAGCGCCCACCCAGACATATGAATGATGTATGGATCTGCTAGAGGAGGTTCCAAAGAAGCCATTGAGACCTCCCCCTTGGACCTCCTCCTCCTACTTCCCGAGATATGGGCCTCCAAACATTTGCTTTTTTTTTTCTAAAAAGTGCTAGAAATAGCACTTTTTTTAAATCAAAAATTAACCCCTTAGCGCCCACCCAGACATATTAATTGATGTATGGATCTGCTAGAGTAGGTTCCAAAGAAGCCATTGAGACCTCCCCCTTGGACCTCCTCCTCCTACTTCCCGAGATATGGGCCTCCAAACATTTGCTTTTTTTTTTCTAAAAAGTGCTAGAAATAGCACTTTTTTTAAATCAAAAATTAACCCCTTAGCGCCCACCCAGACATATGAATGATGTATGGATCTGCTAGAGGAGGTTCCAAAGAAGCCATTGAGACCTCCCCCTTGGACCTCCTCCTCCTACTTCCCGAGATATGGGCCTCCAAACATTTGCTTTTTTTTTTCTAAAAAGTGCTAGAAATAGCACTTTTTTTTAAATCAAAAATTAACCCCTTAGCGCCCACCCAGACATATGAATGATGTATGGATCTGCTAGAGGAGGTTCCAAAGAAGCCATTGAGACCTCCCCCTTGGACCTCCTCCTCCTACTTCCCGAGATATGGGCCTCCAAACATTTGCTTTTTTTTTTCTAAAAAGTGCTAGAAATAGCACTTTTTTTAAATCAAAAATTAACCCCTTAGCGCCCACCCAGACATATGAATGATGTATGGATCTGCTAGAGGAGGTTCCAAAGAAGCCATTGAGACCTCCCCCTTGGACCTCCTCCTCCTACTTCCCGAGATATGGGCCTCCAAACATTTGCTTTTTTTTTTCTAAAAAGTGCTAGAAATAGCACTTTTTTAAATCCAAAATTAACCCCTTAGCGCCCACCCAGACATATGAATGATGTATGGATCTGCTAGAGGAGGTTCCAAAGAAGCCATTGAGACCTCCCCCTTGGACCTCCTCCTCCTACTTCCCGAGATATGGGCCTCCAAACATTTGCTTTTTTTTTTCTAAAAAGTGCTAGAAATAGCACTTTTTTTAAATCAAAAATTAACCCCTTAGCGCCCACCCAGACATATGAATGATGTATGGATCTGCTAGAGGAGGTTCCAAAGAAGCCATTGAGACCTCCCCCTTGGACCTCCTCCTACTTTCCCGAGATATGGGCCTCCAAACATTTGCTTTTTTTTTTCTAAAAAGTGCTAGAAATAGCACTTTTTTTAAATCAAAAATTAACCCCTTAGCGCCCACCCAGACATATGAATGATGTATGGATCTGCTAGAGGAGGTTCCAAAGAAGCCATTGAGACCTCCCCCTTGGACCTCCTCCTCCTACTTCCCGAGATATGGGCCTCCAAACATTTGCTTTTTTTTTCTAAAAAGTGCTAGAAATAGCACTTTTTTTAAATCAAAAATTAACCCCTTAGCGCCCACCCAGACATATGAATGATGTATGGATCTGCTAGAGGAGGTTCCAAAGAAGCCATTGAGACCTCCCCCTTGGACCTCCTCCTCCTACTTCCCGAGATATGGGCCTCCAAACATTTGCTTTTTTTTTTCTAAAAAGTGCTAGAAATAGCACTTTTTTTAAATCAAAAATTAACCCCTTAGCGCCCACCCAGACATATGAATGATGTATGGATCTGCTAGAGGAGGTTCCAAAGAAGCCATTGAGACCTCCCCCTTGGACCTCCTCCTCCTACTTCCCGAGATATGGGCCTCCAAACATTTGCTTTTTTTTTCTAAAAAGTGCTAGAAATAGCACTTTTTTTAAATCAAAAATTAACCCCTTAGCGCCCACCCAGACATATGAATGATGTATGGATCTGCTAGAGGAGGTTCCAAAGAAGCCATTGAGACCTCCCCCTTGGACCTCCTCCTCCTACTTCCCGAGATATGGGCCTCCAAACATTTGCTTTTTTTTTTCTAAAAAGTGCTAGAAATAGCACTTTTTTTAAATCAAAAATTAACCCCTTAGCGCCCACCCAGACATATGAATGATGTATGGATCTGCTAGAGGAGGTTCCAAAGAAGCCATTGAGACCTCCCCCTTGGACCTCCTCCTCCTACTTCCCGAGATATGGGCCAACAAACATTTGCTTTTTTTTTCCTAAAAATTGCTAGAAATAGCACTTTTTTTAAATCAAAAATTAACCCCTTACCGCCCACCCAGACATATGAATGATGTATGGATCTGCTAGAGGAGGTTCCAAAGAAGCCATTGAGACCTCCCCCTTGGACCTCCTCCTCCTACTTCCCGAGATATGGGCCTCCAAACATTTGCTTTTTTTTTTCTAAAAAGTGCTAGAAATAGCACTTTTTTTAAATCAAAAATTAACCCCTTAGCGCCCACCCAGACATATGAATGATGTATGGATCTGCTAGAGGAGGTTCCAAAGAAGCCATTGAGACCTCCCCCTTGGACCTCCTCCTACTTCCCGAGATATGGGCCTCCAAACATTTGCTTTTTTTTTTCTAAAAAGTGCTAGAAATAGCTCTTTTTTTAAATCAAAAATTAACCCCTTAGCGCCCACCTAGACATATGAATGATGTATGGATCTGCTAGAGGAGGTTCCAAAGAAGCCATTGAGACCTCCCCCTTGGACCTCCTACTCCTACTTCCCGAGATATGGGCCTCCAAACATTTGCTTTTTTTTTTTCTAAAAAGTGCTAGAAATAGCACTTTTTTAAATCAAAAATTAACCCCTTAGCGCCCACCCAGACATATGAATGATGTATGGATCTGCTAGAGGAGGTTCCAAAGAAGCCATTGAGACCTCCCCCTTGGACCTCCTCCTCCTACTTCCCGAGATATGGGCCTCCAAACATTTGCTTTTTTTTTTCTAAAAAGTGCTTGTAATGGTCAATCTCGGTGTAGAAGAATAATAATCTAGTTGTATAATTTAAACAAGTAACAGCTTTTTACTGGTATACAACTCTTTGTTATTAAGTGATGCCTAGTTTATAAAATAGCAGTTTTGTCACAAAACTGGAATATTACAACAAGAAACTTATACCGAATGGCGTATGATCCCGATGATCATGCATCTAGAAGTTCACACGAAGGTGACTTAACGACCTTAATAGGAAATCATCGTTCTTTCCGGTTTAATATTTGGTCAAGTCAACACCTGCTAAAATAAAGTTAGTTGAAAAAAAAAAAAAAGACTTTAAATAAAACATTGGCTAAAACTTTTGCTATAAATTGTAAAGTACCACAGTTGTTGATAGCATCAGTAAGTTTCCTTATTATTGGAAGGCCCAATTAAATTTATTAAAATCTGTACCTAAATTGTCATAAATTTTCGCCAATTGATGCACACGGAACAAATTGTGACATGTGTTGTTGGATTAAACACCCATCAAATAAACTGTGGGACAGGTTGAAATTTTTTTTCAAAACTAGAACTCATCTAATTAGCACAAAATAGCTACGAGTAATTATATAAAGGTAAATGTCGATTCTAAAATTAATGAAAATAAAGTTGTATATGGCTGAGAAAAAAAAATCCATTAAAAATCCTTACAGGCCAATCTCACGTTTAAGGGTTAATCTAGGTGTCCTAAAAGATATGTTTCATTAATTTAAAATTCTCCGATAGAAACCCAAAAACAAAGGTAATTTTTTAGTCTGCTCTTTGATTTGTTTTTTTTATATAAAAAGATCACCACTTTTTTTTATTCAGATTTCATTAGTACGAGACTCGAATAAAGACAGAGGAGAATTGTTGTAATTTTAGGTCATGCTGTTAGTTTTTGTTGTCAGTTCACCGCAATCAGTGAGAACAACAAAACCCGGTGTTCCTAACATCGCTTATCGAAAATCGAGTTGGTGTAATTAAATCAAAAGAAAGTGTTAAAATTAGAATTTGCCTTAAAAAAATTATATCGTTCAAAGTAAATTTAGCTAATTTCGAACAAGAATGCAAATTTAAACTCAAAAATGTTATAATTTACTTAAAGTCGTGGTATGTAACCTCTACTTTTAAAAGTTTTTTTCATTTGGATATAAAAAGAATTAAATATAGAGGAAAATAATAGTAAAAGACAACAAATATTGAAAATTTTGTTAATATTCATTAAAAATTATAAATTAAAAAAAAGTAAAATGTTAAAACAACAAAAATTTGCATAAAGTGGGAAAAAATATAAACGGTTTTATATGACGGCACAGTGGTCCGATAGGAATAAAATTCTAAAGAAAAAAAAATCGAAAACTTAATTAAACAGATAAAATTATTGAGTCGTCCTAAATAAGAAAGGAAAATATTGGAAATTGTCTGATTTTTAAATCAAAAAAAAAAAAAAAAGGAAAAAAACCTTAATTTTTTAATGAAAATCGAAAAAATACTTAAAAGTAATTCATATTAAAAATCGGGAATTTTTTTAAAATTTTAATTAAATAAGATTAGAAATAAAAAGTGAATAATTGTGTAAATAAGAAGAAATCGAGAAAAAGATAAATTTAATATATACAGTTGTCTGAAAGTGATTTCAAAAGTGTACAGTGCTCACAGTGGTTTGAAATTAAATTTATAGAAAAATTTTCAAATCGGAAAGAGAAAACAAAGAAAAATAAATTTAAATTGCAAAATTGTAAGAGGTGAAAAGAAAATTTAAAGCATTTAAAAAAAAAAATATATAAAAATTTGGTTGAAAAAAATAATAAAAATTTCATTGGTTAAAAATAGAAAGATCAAACCACTGTGCAACGAAAAAGAACAATTGAAAAAAAGAAACAGCAAAATTGTATAAAAAAAGAAAAAAAAAAGGTTTTGGTGCAGCTAAAAGCAACATAAAAAAAAAAAACAGATCATGTAACGGACATTGTGAATCAACAACAACACTTCGGTACTAAAAATCACCCCACCAGCTCTCTCGACCCCGCAGCTCTATGAAAGGCCTTCCATCGATCTGTGGTAAGTTTTTATCTTTCTTTTTGTTGTTGATTTATAGGAGTAGGAACACACGACAAAATTGTGATCAAAAGAAACAAAAAGTACAAAAAATTTTACTTTTTTTTTGATTTTTTTTGGTAAAACTAAAAGAGCATTAATATTTAAAAAGAAATTTTAAATAATGATTTTTTAACAACTTTATATAGAATTTTACTGCCAATGCTAAAGTTTTTAAAAAAATATTTGTCGTGCTTTCTTGCTCTCCTTATTGTTATGATCTAAAACTCATCAGAATTGCTTTAGCAAATCAAAATATCGTAAAATTAATTTGTTTAACCAAACGGCGGTGGAAAGTATAGCTATTTGGCTTTTTCAAGGTATGGTTAACGAACATTTAAACAAAGATTCAAACTGCCAGCCCAGATAACTAAAAATTGTTAAAAGAAGTTAGCAAAGCAATCCTGATTAGTGATTTTTTTTTTATACAAATGCATGATTTTATAAGAACTATTAAAGTTTTTTTTATGAATTGATTCTTTTAAATCTCCCTCTGAGAGAGGAACCTAGAATCAAAACAAAAGCCATACATAATTGAAATCAAGTGCACCTGAAAAAAGACAACTATATATATATATAAAGTGTAAATAAATAATAAAAATTAATGGGTGCAATCTCGACCGACACCCTACAATAATCCGGGGTAATATCCGTTGAAATGAGCGTTTGCAAATTGATAGTTATAGTTGATCAAATTGATCAAATAATTCAAAATTAATTCGGCTACAAATTGATGAATATCGCATCGCGTAAATCCTGTGCCGGTCATAAAAGATATTTTTTCTTGTTACTTACCGTTAATTCATATTTATGCAAATTTTTATTTGTTCCCCTTTTTTCTTGACAAATTGAATTATTGTTAAAACTTATTAAGGAAATCAAGTATTTAATGTAATTGGTCTTGTTGTTTTTTTTATGAGAAATTGTTGAATTTTAAGAAATGTATTTATAAAATACTGAATTTTAGAAATTTTAAAATTATGCTTTATGTGGTTAACATAGAATATATTTGAAATTTTTATAAAATAAACATCAAATGATGTCTGAATAAATAAACCTAGACTTTTCCTTAAAGGTTGAGAAAATTTTAAATGTGTTAGGGTTCTTCTGTAACATTCTACAGGTCACTGAAGAACATGGCTTGGGAGGGTTAGAGACCGGGGAATTAACATCATGGTCCCCTTAAAGAAAGAAATACCACGTTAAATACCCCCTTGTTAGAGTTCAAATTCCGATGTTGTACAATTCCATGGGAGTGATAATATTTTGTTTAATTTGTTTAGTCTATTTCATTTAGTTTTTTTTTCTAGTAGAATCAGGGACTCTGTAATAAAATGTTGTTAATGGTGGGGTTGGATTGGCAGGGGTCAAGAAGTTAGCAAAGCAATCCTGAGGCTGGCTGCAAAGATGGGTCCCGCCGACCCTTGGTCATTCAACCTGGTTATGAAGAATTTTTTTCAGGTAAATTCAGTTTTTTTTTCACTACTACCAGATTTTGTTATCCCAGAGAGTATTCTTCAATCTGATTGCGTCAAAAAATTTGCGCGTTAGAATGGTCCATGGGTCCATGTTACTAAAAATTTTCTGTTGAAATGGTTTTTTCTCTTCATCATTATAATCTTGCATAAATCGGACCAATCAGTTAACCCCCGTAACCCCATTACAAAGAAAATGGCGCCCAACGTGGGGCCTGATAGCTTCGATTGCTAATGTGTCATCTGACGGATATGTCAGTCGAAATGTCAGGTCTCATTTGAGGAATGTATGGCAAATTCTGTTATCTTTGATAACTGATAAAGTGATACTTCCTGTGTAGCAAGTTTACTTGTGTGCACGAATATCCGTTTTTTTGGTTTCATTTAATCGAATCGAATCTTAAAGTATGTTTTTTTTTTCAAATCCTTTCTGGAAATCGGCTATTGTCGTCAAACTGGTACCGATAGTTCGACCGGTTGGCTAATTGAAATTCTTTTGCGGTTTCGTATTTTTCGAGAGGATAAAACTGAAGATTTTGAGGGTTTTCGTTTGTGATTTTGTTCGTTATGTTGATTAAGATAAGTTGTTGCTGGAATTATTGAATGTTGCGTTTTAAGGCGAGTATCAATCCGAATAGCGAGTCCAATTTGGCATGGTGAATAAAAATTAGAAGCTTAAGTCCATATTTTTTTTTAATAGCATGGTTTTTATATTCAGTGTTTCACTGGGATTTTTTTTTTTATTTTTAAGTTAACGTCTTAAATTAGCGTGTTTTAGTTTTCTCAACCTTAATAGGAAATAGTCATTTATGAAATAAAATTGTTTTTAAAGTTAAAAATCTTCTTATATCGAAAATTTACGGGGAAAATAAATTGTTAGATTTGTATTTATTTTTCTAACAGCGTTAATAGTTGCCTTCATCAGTTAAGAATTAATAGGAATTACATCGTTTTCGGAAAAGTAATGCTCCGAAGTTAAATTTATGTTGCTGTTCGAAATTTAATGTTTCGAGGTAAACATACGGTAAGGGTTTTATTAGTATAGCTGTTAATTGCATAGGTTTTTAGTTTTTTTATAATTTTAGTTTATAGCAGCTGTCATTATGGATTTTACACAGCAAAGTTCTAGGGTTTCTAAAGATAAAATTGGGAATTATAAATTTTGTACAATTTGTAGGCAAATAGTGACCGAATCGCAAAGAATAGTTTGTGTTTTTATTTGTGTGCACGAGTTTCATTATGAGTGCATTAAGAAACCTCCATTGGTTGAAAAAAGATGTCCATTTTGCAACAGAATTTCCGACTTCGTTATGGAAGGATTAGGTCTTCACTTTGATTGCTAGATTTGTAAAAGTTGAACAAGTTTAGGTATAAAATTTGTTTTCATAAGGTAAATTAACTTGAATTGTTTTTGCGTGCATTTAGTTTGGGGAAAAATAAAAAAAATATCGATCGGTCGAAATAAAGGGAAAAATTATTTTCTTTGGTCTTGGTTCTCAGGTTGGAGTTTTTCGTACAGGATTGCGCTCGGAAAGCATCAAACGTGAGCCCATCTTTGCTACACTGCAAACAAATAAAATTGTACGGCCCAGTTAATTAATTGGGGATTCCAATAAAATTTTAGTAAAATCATTTCAGCTATCGAATTTGTAGTGTCAATTAAAATAATTTGTAAGTATTATTTGAGGTTAGTTCAATTGATGTTTTTATAATATCAATTGAGAATATCATTAACCTTTGTTTCAATTCCAAACAAATATCGATCGGAAACGTTGACCACTTTCTCAAAAGTTAGAATTTATAACATGTAGGAAAGGGAAAAAGAAACGTCAGAGTTTTTAAAATTGGCGAAATAACACGAGTTTCGAAAATAAATAGGAAAAAAAATCGGCAAAACTACAAAAATTCATTGGAATATAAAAAAAAAGAAAAAGTAAAAAAAAAAAAAATAAAAAAATTTTTGCTTAGAGGGGAACCCGGTGGAGAGGGAAATTCTTCAGTCAACCACACTCGAGGAAAAAGTTAATTGAAAGAAATTGTCAATCGTCCCATACTAGTGCGTACTAAATATCATTTACCTTTATAAATTACGGATTTGTAAATTTAAAAGTGAGGTTGAGTTCTCTGTTGAGTTGTTTTTATTCCTGGGAGGAAGTTATAAAAATGGCTGAATCGAAAAGTCTAAACAATTCCCCTAAGGGAACTGATCCTCCAATTGGTCCGCCAACTGGTCTTAAGTGTTCAATCTGTAAGGAGGACATGTTGAATCCGCTGTACTGTTTTACTACTAGTTGCAACCATGTGTTCCATAAAACTTGTATATCTAGTTGGTTGGTGCATTCGCAGGAGTGTCCTATGTGTAAAAGATTATGCCACAAGAAGGATTTGGCTGCTGCAGGTGCGAAACCTAAGGCAAAAGGGGCAAATGCTCGCGGTAGGGGTCGTGGGTTCGGCGGTAGACAGCATGTGACAAGAGCAAACCCCTTCCCGAAAGACGCAACTCAATTGCCGGATGATCAGGGTTCACAGGAAAGATTAGAAGTGCTAGAAGATGTAGGAGCCGAAGGTGGACCAGACCCTTCGGTAGTGTTAGAAAATTCAGGAAGTAATCTTAATAAGTCCCAACATGTGTACAACTCCACACAACAAACCAAAAATCAATCTAGTAGGGAAAGGCGTAGGAATAGAAATTTAAATCAGATGTCGGAGCTGATTGAGACTACATTTCATCGGCTGTTGTCCCAGATGAATTTCAGTTCGGGGGAAACGCAAACAGCCGATGCCAGCGCAATCGCAGGGGACGGCGCCCCAACAATCTCAACCGCCCGCTGCGCAGGGCCAAGTCACGCCTCAATATCCACCACCGGGCAATGACATTTTCGATTTCGCCCAGCGGCAAGGGCAACAATTTCCTTTCAATCGGCGAGGTTTCACCAGTTCAACGGCGAACGGCCTGAGCATGAACCCAGATAAAATTACGTCGGTTATACAAAGTTGGAACGTAAAATTTGACGGTTCTGCAAATGGGCTAAGGTGTGAGGAGTTTTTATATAGGATAAAGTGTCTGGTTGAAGAAACGTTTCAGGGTAACTTTGATGATAGTGTAGGTAAAAATATTCATGTTTTGTTAACCGGCAAAGCCAAAGATTGGTACTGGCGCTATCGGAAATCGGTTAATCAGATAATTTGGTATTCGTTTTGTGAAGAGTTGAAAAAACAATACAAAGATTATCGCACTATGTTTGACATAAGGGAGGAGTTGCATAATCGAAAGCAAAGACCAGGGGAGTCGTTTGAGGCATTTTACGATGCGATAAGCGAAATAATTGACCGATTATCGTTTCCTCTGGAAGATGACGAGTTAATTGAGATTATTATTCGAAATCTTAGACCGGAAATTAGAAAGGAGCTATTGTATGTTCAAATACGTTCGATATCTCAGTTAAAGAAACTTTGTTTGAAAAGGGAAAAATTATTAAGCGAAGAAGTTTTTCGACGGGGCAATATAAATCGTTTCGTCACAATTGGTCAGCAACAACCACGTCGTGTAGCAGCTTTGCAGGCTGATCAGGTGGTAGAGGAAGATTCAGAGATTGTTGATTACGATATTGAAGAGAATTTCGACCCCGAAGTGAATGCGATTAGTAAGCCAGATAGACCAACTATTAAGTGTTGGAACTGTGAGGAAGAAGGTCATTTTTGGGACATGTGTCTTAAGGACAGACAGGTTTTTTGCTACGGTTGTGGTTTGAAGAGTGTGTACAAGCCCCAATGCGTGAAGTGTGCTAATAACTCCCGTGATTCAAAAAACTATTCGGGCCCAGGGAAGCGGATTGCCCCGAAGTAAACACGAGTGAAATTATTCCACTTGATGGCAGAGAACACGAAATTAGGTTAAGTTTGCATAGTAAGGAAATCAAATTAGGTGATAGTAAGGCAAATGAAAATGGATTTATTGAAAATAAGATTAGTATTTTAAAGAATAAATCTAGGGATAAGTTAAGGGAAAATGAAGAAGGGACTAAAACTACGGGATTATATAATATTCGTCCGCTTCATGAAAGATTAGGGACATATATTAAAGCTAGATTTAGGATTTTTAACGATAAGAACTTGAGTAAAAAATTAATAAAAAAATATAACCGTTCAACGGTACGAATGAGGAATTTTTATAAGGATATTAAAAATACTCATAATTTAGTTATATCATCTATAGTGAATTTAAATACCGATGGTAGATTATATGCAGAAGTTAATATATTAGATAGAGTCGAATTAGGTTTATTAGATACAGGTGCAAACATTAGCTGTATAGGAAAAGATTTGGCTAGCGAAGACTTTTCGAAACATCCCGGATTTAAAAGAATAAGAACTTTTTGTCGCACTGCCGATGGTCAGCCCCAACGTGTAACGGGATTTATCAAATTGGAAATGAAGTATAAGGATAAATTGAGAAAAATTGTGTTATATATTGTACCTTCCTTGAGTCAAAGATTAATTCTAGGTTTAGATTTTTGGAGAGAATTTGGCTTAATTGATAATCTGGTATCTGGAATAACGTTAGATCCGATAAGTCTCCCAGCTGATGTAGAATCAGATTCATATCCGCTTTCTAGTTTACAGAAGCAACAACTAGAATTGATTAAAACTTTCTTTCCCAGTTTTGAAAAACAGGGTTTAGGAAAAACAGCGTTGATTAAGCACACTATCGACGTAGGGAAGGCAAAACCGGTTAAGCAAAGATTCTACCCTGTGTCGCCAGCGGTGGAAAAGTTAATGTACTCTGAAATCGATAGAATGTTGAGTTTAGGAGTTATAGAGGAAAGTACCAGCGCGTGGAGTTCTCCAATGAGAATGGTTATTAAACCAGGAAAGGTCAGGTTATGTTTAGACGCGCGAAAAATTAATGAATTTACTACCAAAGACGCTTATCCTCTGCCCAATATAGAAGGAATTTTTGCACGTTTGCCTAAGGCCAATATAATATCAAAAATAGATTTAAAGGATGCATACTGGCAAATTGCTTTAGATGATGAGTCAAAGCCTATCACAGCGTTTACGATTCCAGGACGACCGCTGTATCAGTTCACAGTGATGCCTTTTGGCTTATGTACAGCGCCTCAAACGATGTGTCGTTTGATGGACTCTATTATACCCCCAGACTTAAAACACTCAGTATTTGGGTATCTCGATGATGTTTGCGTGGTTTCAGATACTTTTGAGAATCATATCTCGATACTAATGAGATTGGCAGAACAATTTAAAAAAGCAAATTTGACCCTTAATATTAACAAAAGCAAGTTTTGTGTAAAGAGAGTACAATATTTAGGTTATATAATAGGAGATGGTGGAATATCTACGGATCCGGAAAAAATTGAGTCGATTCTGCAATGGCCAACTCCAAAACTTTGAAACAAGTTAGAGGATTTCTTGGAATCACCGGCTGGTACCGGAGATTCATTTCAAACTTTGCGGATGTCACCCACCCTATAACGGATGTTCTATCTAAAAAACGTAAGTTTGAATGGACTGTTGCTGCGGAAGAAGCTTTCCAGAAAATTAAAAAATTACTAACTTCGGCACCAGTATTAAAAAACCCGGACTTTTCAAAGCAGTTTTATGTGCACTGTGATGCCAGCGATTTTGGTATTGGAGCTGTATTGGTTCAACTTGGTGAAAACGGGGAGGAAAATCCTATTGCATTCATGTCGAAAAAATTAAATACGGCCCAAAGAAATTACTCGGTAACAGAGAAGGAATGCCTTGCGGCAATTGAGGCAATAGAAAAGTTTAGATGTTACATTGAGCTTCAGGAATTTGAGGTTATAACGGATCATAGTAGCTTGGTTTGGCTTATGAGGCAACCGAATTTAAAAGGCCGCTTAGCTCGTTGGGTTCTCAAGCTCCAATCGTACAAATTTTCGATAAGCCATAGAAAGGGTAAAGATAATATTGTACCTGATGCGCTCAGTAGAATGCATGAGGGCGAAGTGTCTTCCATTGAGTTGATAGGCCCAGAAATTGATTTAGATTCCGAACATTTCAGGGACCCAGATTATATTGTTTTAAAGGAAAAATTTGTTAAAAATGCTGATGTTTAACCGGATATTAGGGTCATTGATAAATACATTTATATTCGGACTAATTTTGCCACAGGTACGGAAGAGATTGATGCTAATTGTTGGAAATTATGGGTTCCAGAACCGCTTCGATCCGATATATTGAAACGATTTCATGATGCAGTAATTGCTTCTCATGGAGGTATTGGTAAGACGTTAGAACTTATACGTAGACAATTTTATTGGCCTCGCTTGGCAACGGAGGTAAGGGATTATGTTAGAGATTGTGAGGTGTGTAAAACCACCAAGGCTACCAATCAGAGACTCACACCGGAAATGGGAAAAATTTCGGTATCCGAGCGACCGTTCCAAAAACTATATATTGATTTGTTAGGACCGTATCCCCGGAGCAAAAAGGGTTTCATTGGCTTATTAATTGTTCTAGATCATTTTTCTAAATACCACTGGTTATGTCCGCTGAAAAAATTTACTTCGCCTGTGATAACCGACTTTTTAGAAAAACAGATATTTCATCATTATGGTGTACCGGAAATAGTAGTTAGTGATAACGGTAGTCAGTTTAAAAGCAACGATTTTAATGCCTTCTTAACTGAATACGGTGTTCGTCATACCTATACGGCATTATACTCTCCACAGAGTAATGCATCAGAACGGGGTAAATCGATCGGTCATCGCCGCCATTAGGGCTTATTTGAAAAAGGACCATCGTGAATGGGATATTCACATTTCCTCTATAAGTTGTGCCTTGCGAAATGCTTCTCATTGTGCAATCGGGCTTTCTCCCTATCATACTTTATTTGGTTTTGATATGGCAACTCATGGTTCCTCCTTTAGAATGTTAAGGTCAATAGGTGCTTTAGGCGAACCTGCTATGGAGGTTAAGAGGGATGATAAACTAACGATACTTAGGGATCAAGTTTCGGAAAATATGCGAAAGGCTTATGCGACAAATGTAAAACAATACAATTTAAGGGCTCGTCCTATTAGTTATTCTGTCGGACAAGAGGTGTTCCGACGTAACTTTGCTCAAAGCAATGCGGAGAAAAAATTCAGTGCAAAATTATGCCCAATGTGGGTTAAGGCTCTCGTAAAGGAAAAATTAGGCAATTGCTACTATGTTTTAGAGGACATTGATGGCAGAAATAAAGGAACATATCATGGAAAGGATATAAAACCGTGATTGGGTTTCCTGCTAATTTGTACCGGAAACCGTGCAAATTATCCGGTTTTGTAATGGTCAATCTCGGTGTAGAAGAATAATAAACTAGTTGTATAATTTAAATAAGTAACAGCTTTTTACTGGTATACAACTCTTTGTTATTAAGTGATGCCTAGTTTATAAAATAGCAGTTTTGTCACAAAACTGGAATATTACAACAAGAAACTTATACCGAATGGCGTATGATCCCGATGATCATGCATCTAGAAGTTCACACGAAGGTGACTTAACGACCTTAATAGGAAATCATCGTTCTTTCCGGTTTAATATTTGGTCAAGTCAACACCTGCTAAAATAAAGTTAGTTGAAAAAAAAAAGACTTTAAATAAAACATTGGCTAAAACTTTTGCTATAAATTGTAAAGTACCACAGTTGTTGATAGCATCAGTAAGTTTCCTTATTATTGGAAGGCCCAATTAAATTTATTAAAATCTGTACCTAAATTGTCATAGATTTTCGCCAATTGATGCACACGGAACAAATTGTGACATGTGTTGTTGGATTAAACACCCATCAAATAAACTGTGGGACAGGTTGAAATTTTTTTTCAAAACTAGAACTCATCTAATTAGCACAAAATAGCTACGAGTAATTATATAAAGGTAAATGTCGATTCTAAAATTAATGAAAATAAAGTTGTATATGGCTGAGAAAAAAAATCCATTAAAAATCCTTACAGGCCAATCTCACGTTTAAGGGTTAATCTAGGTGTCCTAAAAGATATGTTTCATTAATTTAAAATTCTCCGATAGAAACCCAAAAACAAAGGTAATTTTTTAGTCTGCTCTTTGATTTGTTTTTTTTTAATAAAAAGATCACCACTTTTTTTTATTCAGATTTCATTAGTACGAGACTCGAATAAAGACAGAGGAGAATTATTGTAATTGGAGGTCATGCTGTTAGTTTTTGTTGTCAGTTCACCGCAATCAGTGAGAACAACAAAACCCGGTGTTCCTAACATCGCTTATCGAAAATCGAGTTGGTGTAATTAAATCAAAAGAAAGTGTTAAAATTAGAATTTGCCTTAAAAAAATTATATCGTTCAAAGTAAATTTAGCTAATTTCGAACAAGAATGCAAATTTAAACTCAAAAATGTTATAATTTACTTAAAGTCGTGGTATGTAACCTCTACTTTTAAAAGTTTTTTTCATTTGGATATAAAAAGAATTAAATATAGAGGAAAATAATAGTAAAAGACAACAAATATTGAAAATTTTGTTAATATTCATTAAAAATTATAAATTAAAAAAAAGTAAAATGTTTAAAACAACAAAAATTTGCATAAAGTGGGAAAAAATATAAACGGTTTATATGACGGCACAGTGGTCCGATAGGAATAAAATTCTAAAGAAAAAAAATCGAAAACTTAATTAAACAGATAAAATTATTGAGTCGTCCTAAATAAGAAAGGAAAATATTGGAAATTGTCTGATTTTTAAATAAAAAAAAAAAAAAAAAAAGGAAAAAACCTTAATTTTTTAATGAAAATCGAAAAAATACTTAAAAGTAATTCATATTAAAAATCGGGAATTTTTTTAAAATTTTAATTAAATAAGATTAGAAATAAATAGTGAATAATTGTGTAAATAAGAAGAAATCGAGAAAAAGATAAATTTAATATATACAGTTGTCTGAAA